>NC_051165.1:241572588-241642588 GCF_013339725.1 Rhipicephalus microplus
AAACGTGCAGGTGCTGCATCCGGCACCGCTACCTGGAGTACGCGGGAAATTGCCTACCGAGCAGTACCTTTCGCAGCAGAGCTAGTTCGGCGGCTTTCCTGCATCGCGCAGTCCAAACTGGGCTACGGCACCAACCTGTTGCTTATACATCACACACCGAGGTCCTTGAGGGCAACGAGGTGTGCGTCTGTGGCTGGGAAACATCAAGGCCTGCGGGCACCGTGGCAAACGTCCAGGTACTGCATCCCGCACCGCCACCTGGAGTACGCGGGAGCTTGGCCTACCCAGCAGTACCTTTCGCAGCAGAGCTTGTTCGCCGGCTTTCCTGCATCGCGCAGTCCAAACTGGGCTGCGGCACCAACCTGCTGCTTATATACCACACACCGAGGTCCTTGAGGGGGACGAGGCGTGCGTCTGTGGTGGGGAAAACATCAAAGCCTGCAGGCACCGGGGCAAACGTGCAGGTGCTGCGTCCGGCACCGCGACCTGGAGTAGGCGGGAGCTTGGCCTACCCAGCAGTACCTTTCGCAGCAGAGCTGGTTCGCCGGCTTTCCTGCATCGCGCAGTCCAAACTGGGCTGCGGCACCAACCTGCTGCTGATGCATCACACACCGAGGTCCTGGAGAGCGAAGAAGTGTGCGTCTGTGGCGGGGAAAACGTCAAGGCCTGCGGGCACCGTGGCAAACGTCCAGGTGCTCAATCCGGCGCCGCCACCTGGAGTACGCGGGAGCTTGGCCTACCCAGCAGTACCTTTCGCAGCAGAGCTGGTTCGCCGGCTTTCCTGTATCGCGCAGTCTGAACTGGGCTGGAGCACCAACCTGCTGCTTATACATCACACACCGAGGTCCTGGAGGGTGACGAGGTGTGCGTCTGTGGCGGGGAAAACGTCAAGGCCTGCGGGCACCGTGGCAAACGTCCAGGTGCTCAATCCGGCGCCGCCACCTGGAGTACGCGGGAGCTTGGCCTATCCAGTAGCACCTTTCGCAGCAGATCTTGTTCGCCGGCTTTCCTGCATCGCGCAGTCAAAACCGGGCTGCGGCACCAACCTGCTGCTTATACATCACACACTGAGATCCTGGAGGGTGACGAGGTGTGCGTCTGTGGCGGGGAAAACACCAAGGCCTGCGGGGACCGTGGCAAACGTCCAGGTGCTGCATCCGGCGCCGCCACCTGGAGTACGCGGGAGCTTGGCCTACCCAGCAGTGTCTTTCGCAGCAGAGCTGGTTCGCCGGCTTTCCTGCATTGCGCAGTCCAAACTGGGCTAAGGCACCAACCTGCTGCTTATACATCGCACACTGAGGTCCTGGAGGGCGAAAAGGTGTGCGTCTGTGGTGGGGAAAACATCAAGGCCTGCGGGCACCGGGGCAAACGTGCAGGTGCTGCATCTGGCACCGCCACCTGGAGAACGCGGGAGCTTGGCCTACCAGCAGTACCTTTCACAGCAGAGCTGGTTCGCCGGCTTTCCTGCATCGCGCAGTCCAAACTGGGCTGCGGCACCAACCTGCTGCTTATACATCACACACCGAGGTTCTGGAGGGCGACGAGGTGTGCATCTGTGGCGAGAAAACATCAAGGCCTGTGGGCACCGGGGTAAACGTCCACGTTCTGCATCCGGCGCCGCCACCTGGAGTAGGCGGGAGCTTGGCCTACCCTGCAGTACCTTTCGCAGCAGAGCTGATTCGCCGGCTTTCATGCATCGCGCGGTCTTTACTGGGTGGCAGAACCAACCAGCTGCTTATATATTACACACCGAGGTCCTGGAGGGCGCTAAGGTGTGCGTCTGTGGTGAGGAAAACATCAAGGCCTGCGGGCACCGTGGCAAACGTTCAGGTGCTGCATCCGGCACCGCTACCTGGAGTACGCGGGAAATTGCCTACCGAGCAGTACCTTTCGCAGCTGAGCTGGTTCTCCAGCTTTCCTGCATCGTGCAGTCCAAACTGGGCTGAGGCACCAACCTGCTGCTTATATATCACACACCGAGGTCCTTGAGGGCGACGAGGTGTGCGTCTGTGGCGGGGAAAACGTTAAGGCATGCGGGCACCCTGGCAAACGTCCAGGTGGTGCATCCGGCGCCGCCACCTGGAGTACGCTGGAGCCTGGCCTACCCAGCAGTACCTTTCGCAGCAGAGCTGGTTTGCCGGCTTTCCTATATCGCGCAGTCCAAACTGGGCTGGGGCACCAACCTGCTGCTTATACACCACACCGAGGTCCTGGAGGGCAACAAGCTGTGCGTCTGTGGCGGGGAAACATCAAGGCCTGCGGGCACCGGGGCAAACGTCCAGGTACTGCATCCCGCACCGCCACCTGGAGTACGCGGGAGCTTGGCCTACCCAGCAGTACCTTTCGCAGCAGAGCTAGTTCGGCGGCTTTCCTGCATCGCGCAGTCCAAACTGGGCTACGGCACCAACCTGTTGCTTATACATCACACACCGAGGTCCTGGAGGGCGACGAGGTGTGCGTCTGTGGCGGGGAAAACATCAAGGCCTGCGGGCACCGTGGCAAACGTCCAGGTGCTGCATCCGGCGCCGCCACCTGGAGTACGCGGGAGCTTGGCCTACCCAGCAGTGCCTTTCGCAGCAGAGCTGGTTCGCTGGCTTTCCTGCATCGTGCAGTCCAAACTGGGCTGCGGCACCAACCTGCTGCTTATACATCACACACCGAGGTCCTGGAGGGTGACGAGGTGTGCGTCTGTGGCGGGGAAAACATCAAGGCCTGCGGGCACCGTGGCAAACGTGCCAGGTGCTGCATCCGGCGCCGCCACCTAGGAGTACGCGGGAGCTTGGCCTACCCAGCAGTACCTTTCGCAGCAGAGCTGGTTCGCCGGCTTTCCTGCATCGCGCAGTCTAAACTGGGCTGCAGCACCAACCTGCTGCTTATACATCACACACCGAGGTCCTGGAGGGCGACGAGGTGTGTGTCTGTGGCGGGGAAACATCAAGGCCTGCGGGCACCGTGGCAAACGTCCAGGTGCTGCATCCGGCACCGCCACCTGGAGTACGCGGAAGCTTGGCCTACCCAGCAGTACCTTTCGCAGCCGAGCTTGTTCGCCGGCTTTCCTGCATCGCGCAGTCCAAACTGGGCTGCGGCACCAACCTGCTGCTTATACATCACACTCCGAGGTCCTGGAGGGCGACGAGCTCGGCGTCTGTGGCAGGGAAAACATCAAGGCCTGCGGGCACCGTGGTAAACGTCCAGGTGCTGCATGCGGTGCCGCCTGGAGTTCGCGGGAGCCTGGCCTGCCTTAAATATCCTTCGCAGTTGAGCTTGCTCGCCGGGTTTCCTGCATTCGCGTGGTCTTCACTGGTCGGCGGCACAGAGCGAGGTCATCACACCAAATCTGTGGAAATTCTCAGTTGTTTCGTAGGTTTCTGCATATGGTGGCCACTCGCACATCCAGGCTATTACAAGTCATTCAAAGGGTAAATAACCGAAATTCCTCCTTATTATGTCGAAGAGCACAGAACAATCGAAAGCAAGCCTCGTTTGCTCACATTATTTCTAGAGGGTGCGATCCTCCCATCGCTTTGGTGCGCTTTTATTATTTTTTTAGAAACGCGAAGTGAAGCGGAAAATGTGCCGAGCTTGCGAATGAAGTCAGTACTTACATGCCCAGATACGGACTGATGGCTGAGCAGCACGTACCCAGAATCTACGCTGCTGACAATCTCTGGAAGATGATGCAGGGGAGTGTCGAGCCCGGCAATCTTGTTATGAAAGCCGTCAGGGCAGCAGTAGATAGACATTTCCCTCCGGCATGAAGAACACTGCAGAACCAAAAACTGACCGCGAAACAGCGTGCACCATGCAAAGAGATAACGCTCTCTGGCGTTTCAGACCACCAATGCAAGCAAGTAGCGCATACAGCAGTGGACATGCACCGCCGCTCCGGCGGTTGCTGCGGTCGCGCGCATGCGCATGCAGAATATTTTGACGCTTGTTTTGTAGTTTCTAAGGCGGCTGTTTGTGCGGTAGGAACAAATATCATGGAGGAAAAAAAAGATGTTTCTCGTTCTCACTTTCAAACCACTTAGTTGTATTTTTCACTTTTAGCTTGAACACTCATTCTGCCGTTCACCTCGTTCTTTTGAACGCAGTTTTCCTCTTTGGCGCTGCTCATTAATGGTGCTTTGTGCCAGCATTGCACCGGGAATCTTCCGAATGAATCGGATTGCGGTCAGATATGACAGAATTAACGAGGCTTTGATGGCATTAGGCTAGTGAGATGTTTACCAGTACCAAAACACATCCGAATGAGTTGATATTTCGAAATTATGGTGGTAATATTAACTAACACAGTAAAAGACGCAGCGCGAAAACGACAGGGAAGACACACAAGAAACAGGACAAAGCGCTGCCTGTTTTCAGCACATATTTTTAGTCATACCCCTTCTATTTCTTCCCGGTCGTTTTCGCACTGTGGTTTTTATTATGTGAAACATCTCGCCCAAGCCTTAACCTTAGAATCAACGAACTTCTTTTGTGCAGGTAAAGGTATCTAAAACAAAGCCCGACCGTACGTAAAGGAGAGTAATGATATGCATGTGATATATCATGAGTCATGACGCGCTCGTGGTGCGCTCACTAGTGTTTGATATACACTCTAAGCCGAAATTTGGCAAAGTTAGACTAACTGCAGTCGTTAAACCAATGGACGAACGGATCGTCCAACAGGGACTAAATGCGTGACAGTGCGTGTCGTGCGCAAACGCCCGGCAATGAAGGGACCAACGGGGAGGGTAACCGCCGCGATCGCCTTATGTCAATGCTGCTTTATACAATGCTCGGCGTGGTCGGTGATCACGAAAACAAGTTATATCGGCTATACGGCACTGTGAAAGCGAAGCACCATGAAACGAATAGAAGATGTTATGATAGGCAAGTAGAACGCGCAGTCAGTGCACAAAGCAAGCGCCCTCGCGTTTCCACCCTGTCGGCACGGGCGGTCCGAAACGAAGTGAAAGTCTCCGCGAACAAGGGCAATGCGGATAACTCGCCTCAATGTGCTGAATTAGTTAGAACTACGAAGAATACTGACAACGCTAATAAAAGTAAGCTGTTCGTCAGTGGTCGTGTACCTGCACAGTCACTGGCCACAACTTCAAAGTGATATATAGAAAAGTTGGCTTTGTACGTCATCGGTACCAAGCTGGTTGCCGGTGCGAGTGCATTGCTGGCACACGTGAAGGAAATGTCACATACAATTTTTTCGAAGAAAATAATATCACCTCCATTAAAGCTCAGGTAAACCTATTTCTTTTTCTCCATGCGACAATCGTTGTCAAACATCAAGCGTGAAGGCGATCGCGGATACGACTAATCGTGCGGCCGGCGGTGCACTGCGAGCGACTAACCAGCACAATGAAAGAACCGTGCCTGCGAACGGTTTCGTCGATGTAAGTAGGCAGATATCTGCATCACTCCGTAAGACACCGCGAACATTGTACACCTACCTGTTGTTCATTTGTGACTATAAAAGAATGACGACGAAAATTCCACGCGAGCCGCACGTTACGATCGCCGTTGGTTGTTTAGCCGTACTACTCGTAAGCCTAGCGACGCCGTCGGCAAGCCGACACGGTGGCATCGGCGGGGCGCCTGGCTGCTTCGCCGGCTTTCCTGCATGAGCGCCGCTGCTGTTTTGTTTTTTCTTTTGTTTTTTTGTTTGTTTGTGTACTCGTGTACCAGCACTGCGAACGCTGGTTCAGCCGACATGATCGAATGCCAACAGGTAATTCGTATTGTCTGACAGGAGGGATGTTGAAGTATAGATAGATCCATATTAAAAGATCGGTGCGCTTCGGTGCTACGAATTAGCCCACGTACATTTTCACGTTACGGTGTCAATGTTTATCGTTTCTTTAAGCAGAGTAAAAGTTGCTTACTGGCACTACATGGGAGGTCAAAATACTGTGCTATATATATCCGATAGTTCTTTCTCTGTAATGTAGCGCGGGCGGTAATTGTTTTCGGTGTTTTACTACTGAAATAGTAGTGCATATGTATAAATATATTCGAACGTCGTAGGTTCAATTCTTGCTCACGGCAAGGTATTTTTTCACCCACGTTTCTTTCTTCTTATTTACATTACATTGGCTCTAATTACTTCCCTTATATATTCCTTGGCATAATTGCCTGTTAGATCTCATTAATATTGTGTCAAAACACAGAAAAACGAGCCCTTACGTATGCACTTCTTTCCCTTGTAGATATATATATATCTGTGTGTGTGTGTGTGTGTGTGTGTGTGTGTGTTGCATGACCAGTATATTGCGTTCTTCAGTGCTCATTGCGGTAAGTTTTCGGTGTTTTACTATTGAAATAATAGTGCATATGTATACATATGTGTGTGTGTTGCATGACCAATATACGGCGTTCTTCAGTGCTGATTAGATTCGAATAATAAACATAAAATATCTGCAAGTGCAAGGTCGCCATTTTCATTTCTGCCATTCGTCCTGACGGTTGAACTACTAATCCCACTGGAGCATTTCACTTGGACCAACATTTAAACCAAGTGGAGTAAGCGCTAGGGGGTAACAGTTGAACCCTTGCAGTTGCTCCCGCAGTTAGTCCGAAATTGGTTCAAAATTTGTGGCAGCCCATTTAGTCCCCTAAAGGACCAATGGCATACCCCAGTCCTTTTCGGCGTACAGTATACACTAACATTGATAGTGTGTGGCGTGACTGATGAACGTATACGACAGGTGGTAACATGAATGCAAGGTTATGCATGCCATGCTTGTATTACGTACGTCCCCATCACCACCCTTCATCCCTCGTTTGCTCTCTTTTTTTTTATCTTCGGTGTAGAGTAACAGGCTTGAGCTCACTAGCTCAGGTCGACCTTTCTGCCTTCTAATAAATTCTCACTTTTTCTTTCTGTCATGGTGAACTCATGGCCATTTCGCTCGCTTAATATACACGAAAGTTCGCATTGTGTGATGTCACTGTATGAAGAACATATGTGGTAGGTGGCAATAAGCGGATGCATAGCCACGCTCATGATGAACTCGAGGACGTTTAGCTCGCTTGATATACACCCGAAGTTGGCGCTGAGTGACGTAACTGACGAACATATATGAGAGGTGGTAATATGAAAATGATTACTTGCATATCATGCGCATGCATGTAGCATGATTTACATGCTACGCTCAAGGTGAACTCGTGGCCATTTCGGTAGATTAACAGAAAGTGGTATTACGAGACCCGATTGCGTGAGGAGCATACATGATAGGTATTAACACGAAGAGATTGACTTGCATGTTATGTGTACCATGACTTACATGTCATCGCGTTCAGTTCTTTTTTTCAATAAACTTGAGTCAGTGCTCCTAGTGTGTCCTGTCTTTCTTCTTGTGTTTCGTCCTGTTGATGATGACTTTTTGACAACATGTATGCCGCTTCTCGCTGCCTGCTTCGCATTACATCAATTTTTTGGATGAGTGGGGTCTGCCGGATTTTCGAAATTTTGAAAGCACCCTAGCTTCGTACAAAATAGTCGTGCAGCCGCTTTACGCGCGCTTTCTTCTCGGGCTATGTCACTGTCTTTGCAAGCCAAACCACGAACAGGCAACCTGGTCCTTTCCTTAAAAGACATCACCGATTACTACAAGGAAAAGCACCGGTGTTTCGATAAAACTGGATCGCGCTAATCGAGCGCTTCTTCTTAAAACTTTGTACTGTGGCCGGCAGGGCTAAAACATTTCAATACATCCTTGGATGGCGCTTGCCAGCACTGTGGAGAGGTGTTCGTCACCTCCTTCCACGTGGTCTGGGCGTGCCAATCAAGTGCATCGATCCCCCCTCCCTCACACACACACAACTCCGCGAGAAAGGACTGTTAGGCGGCCCTGCTCGACACGTCAACGCCCAGGAGGCTTCGGATGAAGAAATGAAGGCGGTGGTGCTTGCCAATGGAGTTCCGGATCAGAGACTACACTTATAGTACTATGAAGGGACGAGGTCATAACTACTTAACGCAAAAAATCATATATACGTATATACAGACAAGGCCCAGATGACAAACCTTTCCGTAAGCGTTTAATGTTTTTTTAATGGTCATTTTTTTGTCTTTATCTCCACAGTCCCGCAGGTCGCGGGATCAAATCCCGGCTGTGGCGGCTGCATTTCCGATGGAGGCGGAAATGTTGTAGGCCCGTGTACTCAGATTTGGGTGCACGTTAAAGAACCCCAGGTGGTCAAAATTTTTGGAGCCCTCCACTACGGCGTCTCTCATAATCATGTGGTGGTTTTGGGACGTTAAACTTCACAAATCAATCAATCATCTCCACAGCTACGCACACAATGCAATGAAAGGTTCGAACACGGTGTTCCACGCAGTGAACCCTTATGACGTAACAATATACTACTCAAACAACGACCCATTGCTCGACGTAGCGCTTTCCACAATACAACTGCATATAATGGACCCTTCCCCTACCGTACTGAACAAAATTTTCCCTTTGCTTGGTGGTTCACTCATGATTTCTCATCCTTTGTCCCAGTAACTTCGTACCGATAGCCGCACTATGCAGGGGAAGTTTGTCTTCAGCACACACACACACACACACACACACACACACACACACACACACACACACACACACACACACACACACACACACACACACACACACACACACAAACCACACCGTATTCGCACCTAGTGCATATCGTTTTAAACCGATTGCGTGAAGGTACGGGTTATTTAGAAGTGTAGCTAAGTCTTCCCATCGGTTGCGTTTACGCTTTCCATCAGCATCTTTCTGGATTTCTTCAAGCTCCTATTGCAGGCGTTGGAACTGTTTGAAACATCAGGGAGGAAGTCACGTCACTAAAACAAGCACCACATTTTAACAGCAGTGGTACTGAGTAGAAGATTTATTTAATTATGGTTACCCGGGTCTAGCAACGTAAAAGAAGTTGCATAGGATTCCGATAGAATTAAGCCATGCCACAATAACTGCCGACGCTAACGCGAGAAGGTATTCCATAAGTGAGCAACGCCACGGTAAGTAAGAAGAAAGAACAAGCTAATACACTAAAATCAACTCTTCAAAGATGGGATGCATTAACGGCTAACTGAGATGATCTACGAACTTGCCCATGCAGTGTCTGCCGTTTCAAAGCGTCACGGGTTTTATAGATTATTGCCCATCATCATCATCGCTGTCCGCCGCTTCAGAAGTGTGGCGGTTTGGGCTAGTTGGTATGACATGACGGTAGATATAGCGCGAGAACAGAATGACGACAAAGGGCAAGAAGGAGACGAGCGTTTGTCTACTTGTTGGCCCTTTGTCGTCGTTCTGTTCTCGTCTACTTCTTAGCCCTTTGTCGTCGTTCTGTTCTCGCGCGCTATATCTACCATCATGCCGTTTCAGAGTCCCGTATTTCCGAAATAATTTTATGGCTTGTCTATCCCAGCGTCGTCACTGCCCGCTTTATGAAAGCGTCGCATATTTCCAACATTAGACTTACCCACTACCATCATCACTTTCCGACATTTCAAAGCGTCGCGCATTTCGGAGGGGATCCTTCGCCTTTTCTATCGTCATCGCCGCTGTTCGCATGCAATTTCAAAGGGTCGCGTATTTCCGAGATACTCCTCCGTCTCGTATACCGGCTCGCCGCTGTCCACCGTTTCGAATTGTCAATTACGAGATAATTCTCCGGCATGCCCACACTCATCGTCACTGTCCATTGTTTCGCATTAACACGTATTTCCGAGATCATTCTCGGCTTTGTCCACCGTGATCGTCGCTGTCCACCGTTTCGAAGCGCTGCATATATTTTAGGGACGTGGGGGTTTCGCATGACCACTTTCAGAGACATCACGCAACACTACAGACTGAACAGATGCAAATATCCACCACCCCACGCCAAACTAAACAAGAAACAGCAGGTTGCCTGGAGACAACTACAGACACACACGTACCCGAATCCGGTGATCCTTCGCCTCTGCTACCCAGGCATTTATACGTCCGACGCGTGTAAGGCGTGCGGAGCCAGAGCGACGCTGCAGCACATGCTGTGGAAGTGTACCGGTAACGCGCAGCAGTCCCCTACGAACCCGGTAGACATGGCGGTCTCGAACCGCGAGGCGCGATGGGAGGCGGCTCTGCTCAGCCACGACCTTGCCGATCAACTGTGGGCCGTCCGGCATGCCCAGGATGCCGCCCGGGTCCAAGGACTCGAGGCCGTCACCTAGGCCGGGGTGCTTGTAGCCCCACCCCGCTCAATGACGCCGGACATGTTCAATAAAGTTTTTACTCACTCACTCACTCCTCCGGCTTGTTCACAGATATCAGTGCCGTCGACAGCTACAAAACGTCGGGCATTTCCGGAATGATACTTCGGCTTGTCCACCGACATCATCGCTGTCCACCGTTTCAAATCATCCCGTATATCCGAGATTATTCTCCCAATTGTACAGAGCCATCGTTCTCATCCACCGTTTCAAAGCATTGCGTGTTTCCGAGATTAGGCTTCGCCTTGTCTGCCGGCGTCGTCACTGTCCGCCTTTTCAAAGCATCGCGTATGCCTCAGATAATCTTCGGGGTTATATAACGAGGTCGTCCCTGTTGGCCGTTTCAAAGAGTCGCGTATTTCCGAGTTGATCCTTCGGTATGTCCACCGACATCATCACTGTCGACCATTTTAGAGCACTGAGTACTTCTGAGATAATCACTTGGTATGTCCACTATGAGTATTGCTATCCGTCGCTTTAAATCTTCACGCGTTGCCAAGACGATCCTCCGACATGTGCACTGCGATAATCGCTGTCGCTGTTTCAAAGCGTCGCGTATTCCTAAGGTGATCCACCGGCTTGTCTACTAACACATCATCACTGTCTGTCCTTTCAAAGCGTCACGTGTTTCTGAAAAAAATCATTCGACTTGTTAACCATTATTATTGCTTTCCGCCGTTTCAAGGAGTCTTGAATTTTATACTCTGGCATGTCCACCATCATCGTTACCTGCCACCGTTTGAAGCCTCACGAATTTGCTTGACAATACTCCGGCTTAACTACCATCATACTCGCCGGCAGTCATTCCATAGCGTCACGCATTTTCTAAATGGTAGTCTACCGTCGACATCGCTGTCCACCGTTTCAGACTATCATGCACTTTCTAGATAATCCACCAGCTTGTCCACCGTATAGTTGATTGATAGTGGGGTTTAACGTCCCAAAACCACCATATGATTATGAGAGACGCCGTAGTGGAGGGCTCCGGAAATTTTGACCACCTGGGGTTCTTTAACGTGCGCCTAAATCTGAGCACACGGGCCTACAACGTTTCCGCCTCCATCGGAAACGCAGCCGCCGCAGCCGGGATTTGATCCCGCGACCTGCGGGTCAGCAGCCGAGTACCTTAGCCACTAGACCACCACGGCCGGGCCACCGTATAGTTCTCCGCCGTTTTAAAGGGCCACGAATTTTGCTGATAATCTTCTGGCTTGTCAACGATCGCCGTCGCTGTCCGCTTTTTAGAGCGTCATGCATATTCTAGATGATCCTCTGCCTTGTACCCCGTCACCATTGCCCCTCACCGTTACGAATCTCGTGAATTTTCAAGGTGATTCTCCGGCTTTTTCAATGCTATAGTTGCTGTTCACTGGCACAAACCATCACGCATTTTCTATATGAGGGACCGGAAACCCATTGAGACGTAGGGCCAAGTTGCATCTAGCCGACATCGTTTTCTTGATTTGCCGAGTGAGTTTTACCTCAACTCATCGTGCTCACATGTTGTGACGGGATCTGAATGAAGTGGGCTGCCCTTCACAGACGTTTGACCACTGGAAGTAGCCGAGTGTCGAGCCGAGCGACGCCTGTGCTCATTTTAAAAAAACTTGTGGGTATTCGGCATCACGTGGATTTCAACCCACGACCTCCCGTATCCGAAGCGGACACTCAACCACGAGGCCATGGTTGCTGTCATTTGGTCCCAGTTGGTGCACATTTTTGACGTAAAAGTGACAGAGGGAAACACACAAACTGTCTGACATAGAAAATACAGGGCACGTCGCTGTCCTCCGACCTAAGACGTGACGCATTGTGTAAGTGATTGTCCATGGTCATCGTCGCTGCCTCTCGCTTTCCAAAAAGCTTCACTTGGTCCCAGTTAGTACATATTCCTGAGACAAAGATAACAGGGCAAACACACAGGACCCCGACGTAAAAAAAAAGACACTGATACACGGTGAATTAGAAAAGAAAGTTTCACATAGCTGTTTATTTTTTCTTATTTGTATACGTCGTTTTTATTGTATACGTTTTGTTTTATTTACATAGAGTGCACTTGAACTATTTTATAACAAGGATAGGGCATATATTGTTAGAGAAACTTGGCAGGATGACGCGGAATGTGCATAAGAAGCCTATAGTGATGAGTTATGAAGTCACAGTGTTTACTCAAAATAATTGAACGTTTGTGCGATTCATTTGAACTAAACGTCACTCCGAGTGTACAACATACAGCAAACGCGTATTTTAACGCAACACGTATCTGATGATTCGCAAGCGTTCTTATGTAATTTCACGCCGCTGAAACGCGGTGAAGTTTGCGACAAGATGACGCAATTTTCGGCTACCACAATTGCAATATATTACGGCGTATGACTGAGACATGACAATGAGCGAATCAACATAACAACAGGGTGTAGCGATGTGACGAAAATTGTGCCCATGAACGTACTTGGCTTCCTGACTGCAAGCATGCAGGAGGAACACTCTGCGTCACCTCTAGATGCGCAAATAAAATAGCTCGGCACCCAATAATTTGCGAAAACTAACATCCAAGTCTCAGTTGGACGTTCCAAGTCAATTATAAAAATCGCAATGCTCTCACAACTCGTCGCCGGCATAGTCCAAGCCGTAATACGACGAGTGAAAGAGACCGCCACTGTGGCCCGTTGCCCGGAGTTTGATGCTGTGGCTCGGGTTTAACGTGTATAGCATGATATATCAGTGCGTCCAGCGCATGCATCACGGTTTGCAGGAAATGACGAAATGTTCAGAATTCGGTCGCTGACTCATCGCGAGCTGGTTCACGCTTCGGCGACGAAGGTCTGCGCCTGGAGTGCGGTGACGAGGAATGATGCCTCGTCCGGTGATGCTTCTCCCTCCTAGAAGACCCCGAGCGCCGCGACCTGTGGACGCTGTGGGACGGTGGCGAATCCACGGATCTATGCTCTTTACTCGTAGTCATCTGCGTCTTGTCGTGGTCGTCGGATTCGCCTTTCACGCTAGAAAGTCCCGCGGAGTCTGCATTTATGCGCTTTCTGACGTCCTCGTCACTGGTCGTGGCCGGAGCTCCAGCTGCCTGCCGGTCGAGGGCAGGAGGCGCAGATTTTGCGCAAGTCCTCGCCGACTCGTCGCTCGAATAGGTATTAGCGACTTCCGTTTCTGTAGGTGGCGCGTGCTCGTTCGTGATCGGGCGAAAGGCGATCATTTCCGGGTTTGAAGCGACGATGCCTGGCGTGGAGCGTCGATGAACGATGCTGCCGTTCACAGCGACGCCGTTGACGGTTGCCTTGGAGGAGTCGGCTGATGCCACGAGACCGTTGATTCGGGGTTTCTCGTCACTGGAGGCGAAGCCCGGATTGTCCTTTCCCCCGGTATAAGCGTTCTTCGATCTTCCCAGTTCGATCATGTGCTCGACATCGTACTCGCCCTGCACAGTAAAGATGGCATGTCATTTATTAAGTGTACACGCATTAAAACATTGAGACTTTCAGTCAACATTTTGCTCAGTACTCTCAACGTATAGATCTTGCAGCCCCGGTCAGTGGGAGTCACAGCCTCGAAACAGCAAGGCTTTCTTTGCATGTACACGCATTAATAGAATATCTATGGAAGAAACAAGATAATAAAAGTACAGGGACACAGCATTATTCAGACGTCGTGCCTGTTCCAGCCGGACGTGGTACATAGGGGACAATATCAAACACTTGCTCAATTGCCTGTCAATGTGTACATGCGAGAGTTATAGTGAACGTATGCGGCAAGCTTCAACGTACGCACCTTGAAGCACAGCAAAGTGTATATATAGCGCTGTATATACCTCAGTGTACAAGCGCCGTTCAATGGTATCTTATACGTTCCGGTCGTTAACTTTGACTGCGATGCGAAAGCGTTTGGTGCATGTAACACCGAGGTGGTACCGGTACACCTGGGGGGGGGGGAGGCTCAAATGAAAGTGGTGTGAGAAAGTTTGCAGCTCTATGGCGACTCCAAAACTGTTATACTCCTTCCGCTCGTGAGCTAGTTCTAATTCTACTGTACATATGCGTTTTATAGAAGCGTGAGGGTCGTGGTACGGTATGGCTGGCGTGCCATAGCAGCGCAAGTTGGACGTCAACAGAATGGAAAGAAGCAAGATAAGCGCTGCAGCCATTTTTTTTTTGCGTTGCGCACTTGAGAACGAGACAACTGCAGAACGCATAGGTAGCGTGTCCTTCTAAGAGTTTTAAAGAAAATCGCAGAGGAGCAATGATGCACAGACGTCAAACATTTTACCTAGGTCGGGTGCTATGCACTAAATTATTTTTCACTTTCGCCATATAACAATAAAGTCACGTTACAGTCAGCCCTTTGGCTGGTTCGGGTGAGTGAGCGAAGTAATATTGTTACGTCAGGAACAAATTCATTCATATAAATTCACAAAAATGAGAATTTCCGTCATCCTGCAAGGTCGGCTGAAGATACGCGGACATAACGCTTCTTCATCTTCAACGAGTACCGCCACTTTTTCAATACGTTCTGTGCTTTACAACTCAAGCCTGTTTTAGAAGCTATACAAAATGGTAAAATGTGAAAGGAAAATACAGCGCAATCATTGTTTGGCCGTAAGTACAATCCTTTGGTTTATATGTCTGAGATGCTTATTCATACTTACTTTATCGATGGAATATGTTCTCACTTCTACGGATTTTTTCAACACCCTAATGGTACATAGTGTGTAAAACGAGAGTGCAGTGCTGTTGTAAACGCAGCCTCGTTCAACGCCACTGTGTCACGAAACCGATGTAGGTTGTTACTGCTTCATAATAGTGGACATGCTGCGAATGGGAACTGCGAACTTACGAATTTGTTTAATTACTTTCTGGAAACGTCGTTCTCTAGTTCCTTTCAATGACGGTACCTTGTGGAGGAATCGTGATGACATTAATAAATTAATTCACTTTGCCGAACAGGCTTTTTCATTCTCTTCTATATCAGAAACCTAGCTTTCTGATGTCGATGCTGTGCTATACTGCTTTTCCCCGTACAACAGCTCGTAACCTCCAAATAAAGAATAAAAGAATAAATACTGAGTGCGGTCACCGCCAATCTGACGCTCATGGAGACTGAGCCACTTCTATTTTTCTTGACAATAATTACAGACGCGGAGTAGATCTTTCCATTGACATCCCGAATTGCAAATTAGTTTGTATTTAAATTGAGGAGCCTAATTTTACACACAATAAAAAATTAATACTTGCAAGTACTTATTGATCTTTTTCTTCCTCGCTCGCTCAATTCTTACCGGCTCTTGAGACCATCCTGGACAATCTATCACTAGGAAACAAGACATTTTGTATGCAGGTGGTATCAACATTCACTTATATTCTCATTCGAATAGTACCATTCCATATAGTGATAGAATTTTATATAGGATACAGATTAATGTGCCTCATTGATTCGCACACTAGATCTAACACACGTGACGAAAACACTCTTCTAGATCATTCTTTCTCTAACGTTATAGTCCTCAAGTGTCCGGAGTAGTTGGTCGATACCAGTGATCAATGTCTCGTCTTCATGACATTTGAAAGTCCTGTTTCTCGAATTGACACAACCTTTACTGCGATGGTTTTTGACCGAGAATGTTTTATCACGGCTATTTCACAATGTGACTGCACGGTACAAAGCCAGCTCACAAATGAATCCACAGTCAGGGGTTGATATATTTTTTATCTTTATTTTCAGAATCTGTTTCTGCAAGTGCTTATACCGCTGGCTCTCAGAAGACATACCAAAAGCCTGAAGATGGGCTCTGCATTGTTAACGAGTCTAAGAAAGAATTATAGTCTCTATAGTAAAGTAAAGAGATCGCCCTTCGAAAATGCTCTGGCAGTAAACATGAAATCGATCTTTATCTGCTTCTACCAAGTGCCTAATAAAAAAAATATGAATAATGTTTTTCTTTTACCACTTGATCCTTGGGACCGCTATTCTTACTGGACGGCGAGTCTCGTTATGCGAAGTTTCATACACGAAAGTAAGGCATATCTTCTATTCCTTTACTTAGGTGTCACCGTTCTGAGAAAAGGGGCGTCAACTGTAAAAAAACACAACTGCAAAACGAAGCCACCTGGTCAACCACGCTGCATTCAAAAGGGTGCCTTCCCAATACATAATAAAATAGGAAAGCAAATTGAATGCTTTTTTTTCTCTTCGATCTAAGTCTAATGCAAAGCATATAACGAAGCTATGCACGAAGCGCCGTCGAAGCTATGCAACCAGCTGCAAGCGTAAGGTATATTCCCCGAGGTATATTCTCGACCGCTTCGACGTTATTCTGATAAAAATAGGATGCAAAACGCTGGTTTAGTAAGCTTTCGGTGGGCGTTACCAGCCCGTCGGCGGGCAGAGTTATTACGCGGCGTCTTCCAATGCATGAATAAATTTCGCCTCCAAATCTACGATCCTCTGAAAGGCTTCCTGCTGGTGCACGCAACTGCACGTATGTGCTATCCCGAACCACTGGCAGCGACTCTCAGTTGTATCGCTTATCTCATGAAGTTAATTTTGTGCCTTCACATATTTCTTCACCGTGGCGATATGACGTTTGTTAAGAAAGCTACAGCGCGGTATCCGTACTTCAGCTTGACACCCGCTTAAAGTGAGATAATACTGCTAAGGTTCATGCGAAGTGGCAATCAACATTCGTCAAAGTGTGGTGAAATGAGAGTCGAAAGCAATGAAAGAAGTTACCTCTTCCCGTAATACTGAGTGTAACGTAAGGCTCGTGATTGACGAACGCCAGAGAACCATTTGCAACTGGCGACCAGTCAGCAACTTGAGGGCACCATTCCTCACACCAGCAAGTGTGGGCGATGGTTGACTGGGAACGACGTTTTCTAGTAAAATGAGCAGATGTCCTGCTCTGGCTCACTTTATAGGTCCAGAAGTTTTACCACTATACACTCGCACCTATGAGAAAATCAAGCTGCTGGCCCATTCAGTCGCTTCTCGACCAAGGCGACCATTTTTGCTTTGCGAACAACTCGATCGCGCATGCAAGTCGCTGGTACGAAAGAGCTATTACAGAACGGGACCTATGTTTTGTTATGTTAGTTTTACCATATCGTTCATCACAACTTTTGAGCGTACGATAAGTGTACGGTGAGGGCACTAATCGATCCCTAGTGAAAAATGAAGATGGCACAGGCACATCACCAACCAGTAAATATGACTATAGTGATCGACAATGTAGTCCTAGTACAGCGAACGAATGGCTCGAAAGGTGAACGCTGTTAGATGTTTAGTGAATAATTCAGCTTTAGCCATCGCGAATTGGAAACATGGCTTACGTAGATAATTTGTTGGCTGAACAAACGTCAACAGCGCACGTCGCTAATTTACGTTGTCAATAAAAGCATCAAACATTCCTCAGTGTTTGGTCAACTATTTTCCCTGCTTGTATTGCAGCTTTGAAGCAATGCTCCGCATGGTAAGTAGCAATGCGATGTATGCGCCTACTCAGAGTACCGCAAATGAACAACAGAAAAACTCCTTTTTTTTCTCTTACAAAAGAAGAGAATTATACTGTGAAAGACGGGGAGGTTAGCAAGTGCCTAGACTAGCTGGCTAGACTGCACCAAGGAAAAGGGGCAGCGGGACAAAGAAATCGAAGGTTGATTTCCTGCTACACATAATATTTTACATACTTCCAGCAATAGGATATTTTAGTGGTACCATGGAGTATGGCTAGAAAACGGTCGTTGTGCCTGGGCTGTTATTTTCGGCCGTTTTAGCATCCGTTAATATGGCAGCAAGTTTGTTGTCATTCCGAGACAACATAATGCGTGCCAACAGCGTAATGCGTGCCATGCGGCCTGACGTGGCTTCACGTCAGGCCAAATGGCCTTTAGCTTCGCTTCGTTTTTCTGTATCTCACCAGAAATAAAATCTGTTCATTCATTCAAAAAAATTTAAAAAAAAAACTCACCGCGCTTTTCACCATGAATTTGTCGTGGAGGGAGGACGGCAGCATCACTCCGCAGAGGAAGTTGTAGATGGGGTGGATTGTCCGCGGATTCACCTTGCTCGGCCGAGTGTATCCTGCGAGTGGGCAGCACCACGTTTGTTTGTTACTTCGCGTGCTATATCACGCCATAGAATAACGAGTTACATAGCACATATTCACTGACTAAGAAAGACATTTGTATAGCGATCCATATGCCTTCCACATACGCCTACAGTGCCCACGTGAAGTCTGAAGTATGTATAGTATGTGTTGGTAGTTGTATACTTTGTAGCATTGATATTTGGCACAGGCCGGAACGCCAGCTGAAGAAGAGAAGGAAGAGTGTTGTTGCTGCTCGCGCTCGCTCCGCTTGACAGCTGGTCGGTTCTACCGCTACGTTTTCCACAAAGTAAACGTCTCTTCTGCTCACCACTAAAGGTGCACTATCAAGTGGTGGAGAGTGCTGGGTACCTTTTTCCATCCTGGAACTCCGCAACCGAACTCTACCTTCGCCATCAACAATGTCCATCGACGCTGCACAGCAGACGGCTCCTACATCTCCACCTGTCCACTGTCCCGGCGTCCCGAGAGAGCGAGATCCAGACATCTTCAACGGCACCGATGAGCAGGACGTCGAGGACTGGCTCTCTTCGTTCGAACGAGTAAGCGTCAACAACAGGTGGGACGAAAACGACAAACTGGGCCGCGTCCACTTTTACCTCAGAGGAGTAGCAGAGCTCTGGCTCAACAACCACGAAGCCGAGCTTACCGACTGGGCCACTTTCAAGACCACCTTCGCGGACGTGTTTGGCCGACCGACAGTGCGCAAGCTCCGTGCAGAACAGCGCTTGCGGGATCGCGCCCAACTGTCGGGAGAGGGTTTCACGTCCTACATTGAGGACGTCGTAGGCCTCTGCCGTCGCTTTGATCCTGACATGTCGGAAACCGCCAAGGTAAAACACATTATGAAGGGCATCGAGGACGATGCCTTCCACATGCTGGTGGCTAAAGACCCGCAAACAGTTTCGGAAGTCATCCAACACTGCCAAAGTTTCGATGAGTTGCGAAAACAGCGCATTTCAACGCGACGGCCTACTTTCGACATGACCAGCACGCCAGCATTGACCGTTGGTGCAATATCTCCAGAACAGACTGTATTGACCCCGCAAATCCAGCAATTTATCCGAGAGGAAGTGGCACGCCAGTTGTCCCTTGCCCCCTTGCTTCCCAGCAATACGCATGGGCTGACCTCGTCACTGCGCCAAACCATCGAAGAGCAAGTCTGCGAGGCACTTCCCCCCACGTACCAGCCACCACCTGTGTCCGCTCCCCTGACTTACGCTGACGTCGCGCGAAGGCAGGTACATGCGCCGTCAAACGTCGTCGACCCTGCCCACCAAGCGAACGCCTTCTACGCAACACACGTACCGGCAGGCTCGCATGTTCCCATTTACCGCCGTCCTTCAACGCTTCCCAACAACCCTTGGCGTACATCGGATAACAGACCTATCTGTTATTACTGTCGTCAGCCTGGCCATGTTGAGCGGTTCTGTCGCCGGCGCGTCCCTCACTCAGGCATTATTGATGGCACCTACGGCTACGCCCCCACAGAACCACCACAGACGCTGCCGTTCCATGCAGCTTCGGACACTTCTCCGCCGAGCCGCCGCGCCTTCAACCCACGCCGATCGCCTTCCCCGCGCCGACGTTCGCCTTCACCAATGCTTCGGCGTGCACCACCTGCCCAAACGGAAAACTGACCATCGCAGTTCCGGAGGCAAGAACTGCGCCACCGTCGAACTCCACAAGGCCTCGTTCTCTACCGAATAATGAAATAACTGTCTTGATTGAAGGTATCCCCGTTCAAGCATTAATAGATACCGGAGCTGCCGTGTCTGTATTGAGTGAAGCATTGTGTCGCAAGTTAAGAAAAGTTACGATTCCGCTTTCTGGTCTCTCCCTTCGTACGGCAACAGCGCATCACGTGAACCCTTCTATGACGTGCACGGCTCGGTTAATCATCCAGGGCGTTCTGTACGTGGTTGAATTTATCGTGTTTCCGCACTGCTCACACGACGTCATATTAGGCTGGGACTTCCTTTCCACACATCATGCCGTTGTTGATTGTGCCCGGGCCGAACTAGAATTGTCATCGCTCTCCGACGACGATTATAATAAGCCTTCTATTTCTCGTGTTGTCGTCGCCGCGGAGACTGATATTCCACCCATGTCTTCTGTTATTGTGCCGATCTCGTGCGACCATGCCGCTTTTTCGGACGTCATGTTCACGCCGTCAGAAGACTTCACTTCTCGAAAAAACGTTCTTCTGCCTTTTGCTCTTCTGACGGTCGAAGCCACTTGCGCAAACATTTATGCCACGAATCTCCTTTCTGTACCAGTCACCCTATTCCGTGGCGAATGCATCGGCCGCCTTGAGGACATCGATTGTGTTGGCACCAGTCAACTGCCCTATCAAGCAAAAAGCCTTGAGATCGCCAGTGTTACTTCCGCTCTCACATCCGCCACCTCTTCCCTCGACGTCTTCCTTCCATCGATTGATCCTGACCTTCCTGTTGACCAACGAACTCAACTCTTGACACTTCTCGACCACTTCCGCTCATCGTTCGACTTCAAACAAACCAGTCTGGGCCGAACATCTGCAATTGTCCATCGTATTGACACTGGCACCCACGCACCATTGCGTCAGCGTCCATACCGGGTCTCCCACGCCGAACGCCAAGTTATAGACGATCAAGTGTCTGATATGCTCAATCGTGGCGTTATACAGCCGTCTAACAGTCCGTGGGCCTCCCCGGTGGTACTGGTCAAAAAGAAGGACGGGGGCATCCGATTCTGTGTGGATTACAGGCGCCTTAACAAGATCACGCGCAAAGATGTTTATCCGCTCCCCAGAATTGACGACGCTCTCGACTGTTTGCAAGGTGCAGAATTCTTTTCTTCGCTGGATCTTCGATCGGGATACTGGCAGGTACCCATGGATGAAGCTGACCGCGCCAAGACTGCGTTTGTAACTCCGGACGGCTTGTACGAGTTTAACGTGATGCCGTTCGGCCTTTGTAACGCCCCAGCCACCTTCGAGCGTCTGATGGACAACATACTTCGAGGCCTTAAATGGCAGACGTGTCTTTGCTATTTGGACGACGTCGTCGTTTTTTCAAAAGACTTCGATACCCATCTTCTGCGCCTCGCAAGTGTCCTGCATTGCCTTACACATGCTGGGCTCCAACTAAATTTGAAAAAGTGCCATTTTGCCGCCCGGAAGCTCACCATCTTAGGGCATGTTGTCAGCAAGGACGGCGTTCTACCTGATCCTGGAAAACTCCGTGCTGTCGCCCAGTTTCCGAAGCCATCGACACTTAAGGAACTCCGGAGCTTTATCGGCTTATGTTCATACTTTCGCCGATTTGTCCGTAATTTTGCATCTGTCATGGCCCCTTTAACACGGCTACTTTCTGACACCGAGGGCATTTCGGCGTGGTCTTCCAATTGCGATAAGGCATTCGCGAAACTACGTCAATTGCTGACATCTCCACCGATTCTCCGTCACTTTGATCCTGATGCCCCTACAGAAATACACACCGACGCAAGTGGAGTCGGACTTGGCGCTATTCTTGCTCAACGCAAGTCTGGATACGACGAGTACGTCGTTTCTTATGCCAGTCGCACTCTTACTAGGGCTGAACAGAATTATTCAGTCACAGAAAAAGAATGTCTAGCCATCGTCTGGGCAATCACAAAATTTCGACCCTACGTCTATGGCCGTCCATTTGACGTCGTGACTGATCACCACGCCCTCTGCTGGTTATCGTCACTAAAAGACCCATCTGGCCGTCTCGCTCGTTGGGCGTTACGCCTCCAAGACTATGATATCCGTGTCGTCTACAGGTCAGGCCGCAAACATTCAGATGCCGACGCTCTCTCCCGCTCTCCACTTCCCCATGAACACGGAAGTACTTCTGTATCCAGCCTCGATGCTGTGGCACTTTCGTACGCGGACATGCCCTATGAACAGCGCCAAGACGCTTGGATAGCCTCTATGATAGAGTTACTGTCTCGGCCGTCCAAAGTTACGCCCAATCGTTCACTGCAGCGCACAGCTCGACACTTTACCATCCGCGATGGACTCCTGTACCGTCGCAACTACCTTTCTGACGGCCGCAAGTGGTTGCTTGTGATTCCTCGCCACCTACGTGCCGACATTTGCGACTCTTTTCACGCGGATCCTCAATGCGGCCACGCCGGTGTGATAAAAACGTATGCACGTCTCCGGCTGCGGTACTATTGGCGCGGAATGTACCGCTTTGTCCGACAGTACGTGCGTTCGTGCTCCAAATGTCAACGCCGAAAAAGCCCACCACACATAGCCAATGGACAACTGCAGCCGTTGCCTTGCCCCTCCCGCCCTTTCGACCGCATCGGAATTGACTTGTACGGTCCCCTTCCCTATACGCCTAACGGGAACCGCTGGGTGATTGTCGCCATTGATCACTTGACACGCTATGCTGAAACTGCTGCGCTGCCAGAGGCCACATCACGTGAAGTTGGCTTATTTATCCTTCACAATCTCATTCTACGCCATGGCGCGCCTCGTGAGCTACTCAGTGACCGCGGCCGTACGTTCCTCTCCGAAGCGGTACAAGCCCTTCTTCGCGAATGCAACGTTGTGCATCGGACAACCAGCGCATACCATCCGCAAACGAATGGAATGACCGAACGGTTTAACCGCTCACTGGGCGACATGCTATCCATGTACGTGTCCGCTGATCACACCAACTGGGACCGCATACTACCCTTTGTAACTTACGCTTACAACAGCGCCACTCAGTCTACGACAGGATTCTCTCCGTTCTTCCTCCTTTACGGGCGCGAACCTTCCTCATTCATGGACACCATTCTCTTGTATCATCCAGACGCTTCGGAATCCACAACTCTATCTGAAGTCGCCACCTATGCAGAAGAATGCAGGCAACTCGCGCGTTCCTTAACCGCCCAAGATCAAGCGTACCAGAAGAACCGTCACGACGAAAACCTGTCTTCGCAGTCATATTCGCCTGGCGCCTTGGTATGGCTTCGGGTTCCCTCATCTGTTCCTGGTCTTTCCACCAAGCTACTGCCGAAGTACGAAGGCCCCTACCGAGTCCTACGTCAGGCCTCACCGGTTAACTATATTGTTGAGCCGGTTCAACCATCAACAGACCGACGGCATCGAGGCCGCGAGACTGTTCACGTAGATCGATTGAAGCCGCACTACGACCCACCCGTCGTACCCGTTCCATAGGTCGCCAGGATGGCTCCTTTTCTGAGGGGGGAGTGATTTGTAGCATTGATATTTGGCACAGGCCGGAACGCCAGCTGAAGAAGAGAAGGAAGAGTGTTGTTGCTGCTCGCGCTCGCTCCGCTTGACAGCTGGTCGGTTCTACCGCTACGTTTTCCACAAAGTAAACGTCTCTTCTGCTCACCACTAAAGGTGCACTATCAACTTGTACTTACTGCTTTACCGCCCTATGATATTTCTTTCGCACGTATATTCGTTTTATTTCCCTATTCGCTCTTCTTTGATAAGAAGAGTGTCTTATTCCTTAGACTTTTATTTTGCTACTATGCGGTTTACTTCATAATATAACATTTAAGATAATCCAGTAGGGTCATTTGCAATAAGATTTGATGTGTCAATAAAGTGATAATAAAGGAAAGTTCAATGCATGAATATGTCACGTAGTGTCGTTCCACGCCGTCGAAGTAAAACGCTTCAGTTGTTAGTTCGCTTAACATTTGTCGAAAAAGCTGCTAATTTTTACGCGATGTAAAAAAAAGAAAGGGGATTTCATTCACTTTTGTTGAACCTACCTGTCAACAAACTGACGATGAGCCCAACGACGACAACTAAGACACACCCGATCATGCTGTACCAGACGTACGATATTCGATAAATGACGAGTATGTCTTTACTGAAACAAACAGAAACACAAAGAAATCGTAAGACTTACGAAGTCACACATCAGACATATTCACCACAAAGTAAAACGATTTCTACCACCTTCAAACGTGTGGAACAAGCTGCGTTTACATGCGGTCGGAAGCGTTTCTTTCGTATCAATTCAATAACGTAATTTTCATATTTTCATTTTGCTGGATTATTAACTAATATACTTCTAAAGATTGGCTGTTTTACAGTTCTAGACCTGTATATATAGAATAGTTTCACTAAGGATGATCTACACAAACGAGGCTGCTCAATGCTTATTTGGGTTTTAATTGTTTAACTTTCAGAAGGAATAGAGGGCTTGTAGAGCTCGCATGTCAAGCGAGGTCTGAAGCACAGCGCGTGGACTATAGGGCTCATTCACACCTTTCGTTTAGAAAGTCATTAGAAACCGCTATGAAACGAGACGCTTTCAAAACACGAGTTGTAGGCTCCGCATAGGGTATACATGACTCATAATGTTTTTTTTTTCATACCATCATTACCGCCACGTTTTCAGTGGTGTTGAACATTTGCGCACTGACACACAAACTGTGTAGGTTAAGGTAAATGGTGATTGTTTTTTATTCACGCCGCGTGTCCACGTGCAAGTCTAAATAGCCCTGTACAGGTATATGGTAACATACTTATACGGAAACACTGAACTTTACGTACGTTATCTCACAGATTTGTGTGATAAAAATAACTAGGAAAGTTAATGGCTATTTTAAGTACTCCAGAGTACAGCAAACTTATGATGTCTGCGCTGCATCTCATAATATGTGAAGGTGGGCATTAGCTGCATAAAAGTATAAATTCATATTTCACACTACCATCATTTTACCCCTTAGCTGTTAAACCATTTACTGTAAGGCACACATGTTACAAACTAACAAAGGTGACTGCATGAGTGCTATAAAGCACATGTTATACGAGGGCTCAAAAGGCTTACTTGACGGCAGCAACGTCGACAGGCCTTGGGTAGGTGATGTTGTTAATGTCCTGTCCCGTGGCGTTCAAGTAGTCGCCGATGCATCCGAGCACCGATACGGGCGCCTTGTGTACCGCTGGTTTGACGGCGAAAGCGCCGAAGCCGATCCAGAAACAGATGACCAAGGAGGTGATGGTGCCTACGCCGGCGCCCTGTATGCGTGCAACAAGAAACGCCGCATCACGGCTGCTTTTCTGCGGCTATCTGGCAAGAACACTGGGTGGTGCATACTATATATGTTACTCTCAGGAGAACGTATGCATTGACTTTCTTTTCTTCAAAAGTGCAGCGTGAATAAAACTAGGCAAGGAGACGCGCTGATGCAGCATTATTCAATAACTATAAACCAATCAGTCCACACCAAGGTGTAACGCGGCTGATCGGTATCTTTGAGAAAAACGGTGGACTTTATGAGACATTTGCTTTACGTAACGTCTCGTGCTGAGAGACAGCGTTGTACATATGGGCCTACTGGCCCGTGCAGAGCCATGAAAGTGTTTATTCTTCTTTTTTCAATGACTGATTTGTAGAGCATTACAAGATATACAGAGGACACTGGAAAAAGGCGATGGAAAATAGTAAGAGAGTCGAACAGACAACTAGAAGCGCTCGTTCACGATGCTTTGTTTTCATTATAATAAGCTTCCATGCTATTAACATTTTACTTATTATCTATCATTATTTTTTGAGTGCTTGATTGCAGACTCGTCGTCTGCGACAATAAGGTGCTCAATAAGAAGCTCGCTGAGTTCTTCACGGATTTGCCACACGCGACTCGAAGACAAAATTAATCCGGTGAAGGTATATCGTACCATGCTTTTTATGTCGACATAACTAACTTTCATTATTTACTCTCACTAATTTATATTTTGTTATTTAGCTTTTCCTGATTCATACATAAATTAATATTCAATTCATTATTATTATTGTCATATAAATGCACAGTCATGCCCCTACTCGCTCTTGCAAGGCTTTCGCTTATATAAAAGTCAAGCGATCCTTTTTTCTCCACTTCTCTCGTGCCGAATTTTCGTTCGAGGCTCCGTTTCCATGAACCCTGTAAGTCTTTCGCTACTATACTCACAATGCTGTTGGCGCAGGGGAAGAAGATGCCCAGCGTGAAAACACCCAGGAGCGGTCCACCGACAATTCCGAAGATGGCCAGGGCAGCCTGAAACGCAGATTTCACGGATCTCACTCCCATATGCGCGCTCTTAATAAACAAAATTAAGGGAGCACAACCGCGTACAACGGACATGGTCCCGACCTGATAGCCTTAACGCACTAGTGTCATTCAGCAGATGAGATGAGAGACTGACCCCCATATTCACAAACGCTCCTCGACTCGACTTTCTCCCTTCACCTGACAGAGCTGAGCACTGCACCACCGCTCAGCTGAAAATGGCGCTACGCTGCTCAAAAATCGCAGCAGATTATGGCTGACATGCAGTGACTTGCCGTGCCCAGAGACGGCGCTCCAATCTGCTTTCTCAAGTGAAGGTGAAGCGTTGAGTGAAGGGACGTTCTAGAATACGGGGGTTACTCAGTTCCACATATACCGTGTATCTCGGACTCATGTCCCACCATTTCTAACATGCTTGATGCGTCATCTATAAAAAAGCCGACTATTGAAACTTAGGCACACATTAGGATAACTTTTAAGTCTTGCGAAGTTTCTTAATGGCATGGTAGATTTAGTACTTAAAACCCCAGTTATGATTATTTGTTGCTTTCCGAGAAAGCTACTGGTTGACAAGATCTTCGCTTCTGTGAAGTCTAATAAGTTTCGTAAGTAGCAGTAGTGCAGTAAGAATCAACTAAAAAAAGAAGAAACGTCATCTCTGGTTTTAAATAACTGAGCTGTCCCGATGACCCGCTGCTTCCGTGTCACGTGGCAAGCATCACTCTTACCACACTTTATATTCAGAGTGCTTACTTGGAGAACGTTGCCCATCATTTGGGCTCCGTAGACGAGAGCAATGGCGACCAGTCCGTACGACATGGCTGGTTAAAAAAAAAGAACGAAAAGGCTACAATCAGCCATTTCAGCCTGCACACTCTACATCGAACTTCAGCATCACGATAATATCTCCAAGCTAACGCATTATTATTCTTGGCAAAGATCCTTTTCATGCTTACCAATCATCTTCGTGAGATTCGTAGCGTAGCGGTCACTCATGTCTTTCTTGATGTACCTCTTGATGATATCTTCTAGTGTGACGGCAGCAAGAGAGTTTACACCAGACGAAACCGTGCTGCATGCATTGAAACACAGTTACTGTAACTGGGCTGTAGAGCTATAAGTCGTACCTCAAACGTCATCACGCTGTAATGTGGCTACATACTAATCAAGTAGCCATCAATACGAAATTTGAGCCACTTAACTAGTTGTAATCCAAGCTACATGTGTAAAAACCACGTATGCAATGGCAAAACTAAAAAGTAAGAATATCTCGTGAGGATGGTAGTATGCTACATAACGTCTAAAACGCATTGTATTAGAGAAAATGTAATAAAACATATTTATCGAGGCATAGCTGACGCATAGTGAACTCCCACGGTTACACAGTCGTCATTTTTCGTACCACTTCAACACGAGAAAAAATTATCAACTTGGCTTAGTTCGCAAAAGACGATTACATGCATGAGACGATTACAGCTAATAATCTTGCTGTGCTAAATGTGTTATTGCATTGAGAACAAGGTTGACGCATAACTTCTAAAATAACATTGCGTGAGCGTCGATTGCGCGGTATGTTCGCCGAGCTCGCACATCAAGAGGAAACGTACGAGGCACCCTCTAGTGGACCTCACATGTGCTGTTGCCTACAACGCACCCTGTCACAGCTGTTTTCTCTGGAAGCCTCCATGAAATTAAGCGGGGATTAATATGGCACACCTGCTCCTGCAATGCACTTTCAATCCGTTATTGCATTGCTGGAATGGTCATCAAAAAATAAACATTAAAAAAAGTCGTACCTATGCGACCTGATAGAAATACCATGAAGCTTACCTCAGAGCGCCGCTGAATATGCCGGAAACGAAAAGGCCCGGAATCCCATGCAGGCTTCCGAGGATGTCCATTACGTAGAGAGGAAGTAACTGGAATGAAATTTCGATGAAGTTTCAGTTTGCGTAACCTAATTAAAAAGCGTGTTAAGTCAAGCTGCGAATTGTATACGGGAGATATAACTGTTGAGGCATATAATTTACTGTACAAGGTAATGATGCTTGACTCGCGCGTGCGCTTGCACTATTATCGATATGCTGTATGCCTAAATCTTTCGACGCGTTGCCTCAATCATTGGACAAAGCTGTGCACTTAAAGGTCCCTGGTTCGTTGCTGAGTTTTGGCACCAATGTAAAATCCGAAGACTTCGTTCGTAGATAAACCGGGTTTTCAGGACTTCAGTACAAATACGCCTGTCGAGATCGCGCAGTGCGTCTCAACTCTGCCGTTTATTCCAGAAAAAAAAAAAGAACCCAAATCCTCGTACCACGCTCCATTCGTCGTTTTTCTCGAGTTGTCTTGTCCTAGCGTGCACTATGTTCGCTGTTTTCAACAGGGGCAGCAGGCTTCAAGGGTGCCAGTATCGAGGGAGCAGTGAGGAGCGCGATTAGAGTGGAGAACGCGGAAGCCTTTTCCGAGCCCGATGAAAACGGGACGTCTTGCTTGAGGAGAAATATCAAACGCCTTAACTGTTATACCTTTCGCGTATAGCCCTTCTCCCCCCACATTCTCGATTGATAAGTTCGTCTATTGCACGGCCATGTGCAGATAATTTTTGTGCCTTGTTTCTTTTTCGCCGTTGTGCGCCTTTGAGGTCTTTAGTCGGCGTGTGTAACAGTTTGCGAATGTAGAGCTTCAATGTGTAAGCAGTGCGCATGATCGGAACATGGCGGCAGTGTGCTGGTCCTCAAGGACGTACGTGAGATTCGATTCTTTGCGTGCGTTTCCTGCGCACGCATACAGCTTCGCTCGGACGCTCGAACAAAATAGCAGACGGCTTGCATCGAAACGCGGCGACAGGATGACTGGGGCGCGCCTTCACTTTTCGACGTGCTACGCAATGTAAGGGAATGCAACTCTTTCGAGTAAAGCACGAGGCACACCGTGCACTGGACAGAGATCGCTGTCCGCTCGACTGAGTCGCACCAAAACGTGTTCAGCGCGTGCTGTTCGCGACCGGACGGACCTGCTGCTAGCGCAACACGCTGAGCGAGAAACTTACGAAGGTAAGTCGCTTGGTGGTCTCCATTTAGTGTACAACGCCGATGGGAATCAGACTGGTGAGTACAAAGTTTTCTTTTTTTCTTGGTGCCACCTCCTAAGTGAAGGACTTAGGAGGAGTACTCGAAACCAGATCTTCGAAGAAATGTTGACAATTTCGAAAGAATACTGCCATAAATAAAAGCTTTAAGAAGGCACCGTTAGGCCCTGGCACCTGAAGCACATCGACTGTCAATAAAACATTTCCAGCAGACGGAGTTACATGATAGCTCTCAATGCACTTCGCGTACGTGCAGATAAAAACATTTCGGATGACGTTTCACGGTTGCGCAACGTGACGTCTCAATGAACGTGAAACTAAAACTGCCTAATGTCTTGAATTATTTCTTTTGTCCATGTTTGCACGCCCGGTTCTTTTTTTTTTAAGTAATGAATACTTACAAACTAGCTCAACTCAGCTCTCTGTTATTCTAAACAAAAGAATGACCCATTATATTTTTCATTTAGTCACTAACGCAGTATGAAATTATGAGGCATGCCAGATAATTAAAATATACATTGATATATATTTATTTGAAAAAAAGTACACATGCACAGCCTTTCTTTCTGTAACACATACATTTCTCTCACCAACCGTAGGGAATGACGAAAAGTATTTACCTGGTCAGGAGCTGTCGCTTTCTTCGTCAACAGCGGGTCACAATCTTGGTACCTGGCGTACATAACTAGGCCGGCCAGAGCGCAGATCACCATCAAAAACGCCAGGCCAGGAAGATTGATCCAGATGGCTCTGCAGCAATAACAACCACAGATGGCATCCCCCCTTTCTCACGGTCACATTTATAGCGCCTGATAATTATCGCTGACCTCTGCAATGCCTAAGAGAGAGAACTTTAACCCTGGATGTAATTACCCCGGAGTTGTTTGGACGAAGACGAAGTGTTGCTGTAGCTGAGTGTTTGCCGTTCATCTCCAGACTTTTCACTTATTTTCGCAGTTATACAGGGAACATAGTTCCCTTTTCGGCGGCGATGGAAGTGGACTCATCTGCACGCCCACCCGAGTTGCCGGCGACAGCGCCAGCAGCCTCAAGGAAGCGAAACTGCCTTTCCAGTGACAGCGACGCTACCCTCATTGACACTGCCGAGAGTGTCGACAGCTCCGACAACGAATACGTGACCGTCATGAGCCAGAAAGCAAAGCGGAGGATGCTCAGGGCATCCATGGACGCATCTGCTGGGAGGGCCCCGCAAAGCCCGCCGAGGTACACCATCCTATTTTTCCTACGCAACCATCCATCAGCATAAGACTACTGAACAGGCAAGCTGTATCGTCAGAGCTCGAGGCACTGTTGCCGAACAGTATTAAGGATATCAGAGTGAATCCCCAGAAAAATGTTGTAGCAGTGGACGTCGCTGAAGCGTCAGCGTCAGATTCACTGAGCAAAGTCACCGTTCTTGGCGGCATGAATGTTCACACTATCATTCCGCTAGGAAATCAGGCAACTACAGGCGTCATATATGACATCGATGTGACCATCTAGAACGAAGATCTGCCGATTCTTATTAAGCCTGCTAATGATGGGCCCCAAATACTACAGGTTTGCTGTCTAGGAAAGTCGAGATGTGTGAAGATAGACTTTAAGAGTGATTGCCTGCCGACACATGTTAAGGTGGGTCATTTCCGACATGCTGTGCGGCCATTTGTCCCTAAGCCGCTTCAGTGCCGTCAGAAATTTGGTCATGTGAGCGCCATCTGTGGAAATCCTACAGCATGTTCTCGTTGTGGTGCACCACACTCTGCCCACAACTGTAAGGCTAATTCCTATAATTGCCCGAATCGCCAAGGGTCCCACGACGCCACATCAAAAGAGTGTCCGCAAATAAGGCAGGAGATTTCGGTTTTGAAGAAAATGGTGAGGGACCGTTCGACTCACCGAGAAGCAGTTGCTGTCGTCAGGCGACATCGTTCTCGTCGCAGACGCTCATCTAGAAAGCCTGCCCACAGTATCAAGCCTCCTGTAAAGCCTCCTTTCGTTGAATCGGCCTCACCACCACCGCCGGACAGAAGGAACACGTGCACTGAGAATGCTGCCCCTGAAAAGAAGGCTCTGGAAGAAGCATGACCATCACTTCCAAGGATAACCCCTGCAGAAAAACTAGAACGTGCACCGGTAGCACCACTTTCTGCATCTCGCCAAGATGAGGCGACAGAGCGTGACCGTGAAATTCTGACGATGATCAAGTCTCTCATCAATGCCATTCGCACGCTTATAGGCAACACGAACACGCCTACAGCACGATGCGCAGTGCAAGTATTGGATGCCCTGAGTCCAGTGCTTGCCAACTTCGCATAGACAAAATGGCTCTTTCACTGCCTTCATTCCGAGATGAAGTACGAAGTGCGACAGTTTTACAGTGGAATGCCAGAGGACTTGAATCACGGATCTCATGTTTTCGACAGTACGTTTTCCGCAACAGATTTCCTATATTAGTAATATGTAAACTAAATTTGTCAAAAGCGATAAAGCTTTCTGGCTACGAAGCCTTCACTTCATCGACTTGTGGTGAGCCCAGCAAAGTAATTATATATATCTGCACAGATTTCACCTACATTCCACATTTGTTGCAACTCCATAACGGAAATCAATACGTATGCCTCCGCGTTGCAAAGAAGAAGGTAGCCTTCACGCTTATCGGCGCATACATCTCACAATCGGGTCAGTTCGATGGTGAAAGATTACATGACATCTGACCGCTACACTTGGACCTTGGATTGTTATTGGTGATTTCAATGCTCATCACTTCCTTTGGGGAAGCACGAAGATTGATTCCAGAGGCCGGAAACTTGCTGAATTCGCCTCCCACCACGAACTTAACGTTATGAATGACGGCAGTCCAACGTATTTGCATGGTTCGAGATATAGCAGTTGCTTGGATCTTCCATTGGTGTCACGGCAATTCCCCCAACAAGTGCGATGGTTCACTGATATTGAGACTCACGGCAGTGATCATATTCCAATGTATCTGAAGGTCACAGGTTTTGCAACTTCCTCCTCATCAACTAACAGAAGAGTTAATTGGACAATGTACAAGACAAAGGTGGAAAAGGCATGCGATGATATCGCGTGCGGCCTCGAGGAGGTAATGAAAAATGTGATGGAAGAGGTTACGTGCGCCTTTAAATACACATCAAAACGTACAGAATTTGATATAGAACTTGAACGACTACGAACGATTCATAGGCGGGCGGAGAGGAGGTACAGGCGCACTAATTCAATTCATGACCTCAGAGACGCTCGACGTCTACAAAAGAAAATCCAACGTCGAATGGACAAGCTGGAGGACCAACGGTGGAAGAAATTTTGTGAATCACTCGATCCTCGCAAGCCTATGTCCCATATATGGAGGACGGTGCGTGGCGTTGGCTCGACTCCACAACAGCGTCCATTCAGCACATTGGCTCTCCATCAATGCCGCCTGCAGGTTGACGTTGCTGAAGATTTCTGCGTGAGGATCGTGGGCAATGTGGTTACCATGAGTGACGAAGTTCTCGGAGATGTTCCTGTAGCACGAGTTTCTGAACTGAATATGCTTTTCTCACTCGAGGAACTGGATGCAGCTCTAGCCACCTGCAGACGTTCATCGTCACTTGGGCCGGACGGTATTACATACGCTGCTTTATGCCGTCTTGGAAAATCGGCCGAGACCAGCTACTAAAATGCTACAACCAGTCATAGAACGATGGCGTCGTTCCAGAAAGGTGGAAATCCAGCCCCTTGGTACCAATCTTCAAACCTGGAAAGTCACCGCTTGATCTGGCATCATATCGATCCATTGCGCTATCCAGCTGCGTGGGGAAAATAATGGAAAGAATGGTTCTGACACGCCTCGAGTGGTACCTTGAACGCTTTAATATATACCCAGAGGCCATGGCTGGTTTTCGAAGAGGCCGCTTTCTATTGATAATGTCATCGACCTCGTAACCTCTGTGCAACAACAGAAATACCTCAAGCGCATCTCGGTTGCAATGCTCCTCGATGTGAAAAGTGCATACGACAACGTAACGCACGATGCCATCCTAGATGCCTTGGCGAACATTGGAATCGGTGGAGAAATGTTTCGATGGATTCGGAGCTACCTACAGAGGAGATCCTTCTTCGTGCTTACTTCGGAAGGCAGCACCGTTGATCATTACACCGCTCGTGGCGTTCCACAAGGCGGGGTTCTCAGACCTACGTTGTTTAACCTCATGATCATTGGCCTTGTACAAAGTCTTCCTCGATCGGTCAATATATCACATACGCTGATTATATATGTATCTGGGCTTCAGCAGTGACACGACTCCAGGTACGCGCACGGCTCCAAAAAGCAGCGAGAATAACGTCGACGTACCGCCATGCTCGAGGCCTCACAATTTCCACCGAGAAGTGCGCCTTAGTCCCTTTTACCGCAATCCCATGATCTATTATCCTGTTTCCATTGACAACGTGAGCCTTTCGTATACGAGACGTCACCGATTCCTGGGCGTCAATATCGACAGAGATTTCTCGTGGAGTGCTCACATCTTGCACTTGTAGAAGAGGCTCAGCTCTATCACACACGTGATGAGATTTCTCAGTGGTAAAACGTGAGGCACATCAGTGTCATCTATGCTTCAGCTGTACAGAGCGCTCTTCTTGGGATATTTGCGGTATAGCACGCCCGTGCCTTCCAACGCCGAAAAAACTAACATCAGGTTCCTGCAAAGGATTCAAGGCCAAGTCCTCCGCACATGCTTGGGGCTACCTGGGTGCGCTAATACGTTAGCAACAATTGGTATTGCTAAAGACCATCCGATCATGACATATATAACTGTCGACACACTCCGGACACATATCCGTCACATATCCAGAGTGCCTAACCACCACCTTGCTAGCTTGCCACTAGAAAGACCAAAGGCAGCGTTTTCCAAAGTTGTTGCGGCTAACCAGAATTCCATCTCGTGGAGATTCTCGCCCGCAACCATACCACTATCTCCAGAGTGGTGCATGAAAAGACCGACTGTGCACCTTGAAGTGCCGGGGATATCTAAAAGGCAAGCCTGTCATCTGCAGCCCTCAAGCAGATCTCACTGGACCTTTTGCATTTGTCGTATGCTAACTGAATTCATGTTTACACGGACGGTTCGGTCTCGGGAAGTTCGACAGGTGCCTTTGTCACACCATCTCGATCAATCACCGTCAAATTCAAGACATCACACGTCACGACATCTACTGGATCCGAGCTCGCCGCTCTTCGAGCCGCTGTGGAGTTTGTTACGCAAGAATCCCCTAGTAGATGGGCCATTTTCTGCGACTCCAGGGCAGCCCTTCAATGCGTGCGAAGTCTACGACGTGGAAACTACCACCAGATGGCGTATCGTATTAATGAAATTTGTCATCGCGCTGCTGATCAAGGACACGACATTGTTTTACAATGGTTGCCGGGCCACTGTGGCATCAGTGGTAACCACCTCGCCGACGACGCTGCCCGATGTGCCCACGATGGAGCGTCCACACTGTTAATACCCTTGTCAAGAGTAGACTCAGCTAGAGAACTTCGTCACATCGTGCATAATGCCACGCTTGCGCACTGGAATTCTCCACTTAACTCCAGTCATCGCCCTAAGAATCTTAAGTCATTACTCCAGAAACAACTGCCATCCAATATTTTTCGACGTGACGCTACAATGCTGTGCCATCTGTGGACTGGGGTAGCGTTTACTAAGTCATTCAGCCATCGCATTGGCATGGCGGATTCATCCATGTGTGAAAGCTGCAACTGTATAGAGACTATTGAACATCTCTTGTGCCACTGTGCCCAATTTGATGAAGATCCCGGACTCTCCAGTGTGCCTTGAATAGACTCGATGACCGTCCATTTAATGAAGCGAAGATATCAGGAGCCTGGTCGCGCAGCACATCAGCACAGAAAGCCACACGAGCCCTCCTGAGATACTTGACAGTAACTTCATTGAGGGACCGCCTGTGAAACTCGGCATTGTGTGTATGATGCGACATGTGTCTATCCTTCTCTCTCTTTTTTACTCCCCTCTCCCCTCCCCATGTGTAGCGTAGCAAACTGGACGCATAGTCTAGTTAACCTCCCTACCGTTCCTACATTCCTTCTCTCTTCTCTGTCTTCTCTACCCCGGAGTTTATTTTAGATGCGAAGCAGCATTTTTTTCTCGGGGCTGTGTCCGTCCCACGGTGACCGTCCGCTCCCCCACTGCACAAGTGCACACTCCCCCCACCCCCCTCCTCTCTTCGCGTGAGCGTAAAGGTGGAGGGAAAAAAATGGCAGAGCGCTGCCTCCGCTTTGTTTCACCTCACTCGTTCATCTCTTTGCCACAGGCTCACAGCTGAGCGTTAGTATATAATGCCACGCACGCTTGCGCCGTTGCACTCTCCTAGAAGCGCTGCGAGTTCACTTTGCGGCACACCAACTCCAGGCACAAATGAAATATACAGGGAAACATGAAAATGGAAACATGAGCGAACACCAACGCTGCTTCGCACCTGCACATGGTTCCTTTTATGGGAAGATGGTGTTTTTTGTGCGTGTGACCTGTACTAGAAAAGACAGGTGCTTGGGCTAGTTGGTGATTGGGAATCAACATATTTGCACAGCACAATATTCGCACAGCGCTCTTTCTGTCCTTGTCTCTTCTCCTGTAGTTACGTCGTAACTACTCGTAGTCTTGCGCTGTGCAAATATGCTGTACTGGAAACTTTTGCGAGCGTCGATGCTCGGTTGATACCAGTGTATTCGCGTGGGTAAGGTACTCATAAACGTGGGTCAAATTACTTGACTGTATACTAGAGCCAGCGGAACCATTGCAAGATTTCAGGCTTACAAACACGTCGTAAGTCGATTAGCAACTACAGGAAACGCCACAGGCTACGTGAATCTCCACAATTAAGTACGGATGTTGATACAACTCACATTCGCGCACCCTTTACGGTGGAAACGGTCAGGTATCGCTGGACCATCGCTTGGCTGACTGCGTACACCGACATCCAAGTGAAGAAGCAGCCGATGATGAGGCCCCACACGGTGTGCCGCTCAGTCGGGTCAAAGCTGAAGCTGTTGAGACACAAGATAACGAGCAGCAAGTTAGCTTAATGTCAAACCAGCAATAAGGAGAAGCGTCCCGTCAGGTATTGCGCAATGAGGCCCCACACGGTGTGCCGCTAAGTCGGGTCAAAGCTGAAGCTGTTGAGACACAAGATGACGAGCAGCAAGTTAGCTCAATGTCAAACCAGCAATAAGGAGAAGCGTCCCGTCAGATATTGCGCACGTAATATAGATTATTTTCAGCACAAACGTCAACACACAAAAAAACTGTCAAAAGCACCCAGATCAAGCGGCACAATATTTCTCCACTTTAACTTTTTGTAAACTATGTAATGATATAAAATGTCACTAAAACTACTGTATGAAGGACGTTTTTTGATGTATAGCATTTAAAACTTTGCCTGTTGAAATTTTATAAAGCAAGAATTAATATAAGGCTGTATTCAAATTGGGTGAGGACATTGCAAAGTCACCATATAGTTTTCAAGAGCTAAGAAATAATTTAACTGTATAGTGTGCTATATCAAGTGTTTAAATGCAAATATTCAATGAACTAAGCAAATTTTATTAACATTTATTGCTTTAACACGAATGGAAATTTCTGAGAACTTGCCTAAAAGTTGAGGCATGTATACGGCGTTTTTTATTCCCATATAATACAAAAACGGGAATTTAACCTGTAGTTTGCTCGCATTTATTTGTGCTCAGATACTGAAAAAGCAAGCTTGTTTACTTTTCTTCTAAAAGGGCCGTATAAAAGTGGTACTACTCAGAAGTTCGCACGATAGGTACACCAGTATTTAGCAGATGAATTGAGAATAAGTAAAAGGTGAGCATCAGCAAATTGTGACTTTGTGAAGCAGTTTCAAGTGTACGAAAGTATTTCTTTTGTTACATGAATATCATGCAGAATTATTTTGATTAATATCAATTTTAACAGAAGTAGCGCATGCTATAGAGGGCTACACAAACGTTTTGTATTCACAATAAACTAATTTGTTTTGTTCTCAAGTTGTGAACCCTATTACTGTGCAGAGCTTTAGGTGATGTTGAAAGCCAGTGTTTGAGGACCTGTGTTTTTACGTGAGCCTTTTATCTACTAGTGTTCACGTTGCGCTGAGAGTACAACCAGACTCTCAAAGTATTGAAGGATTCAGTAGTATTGAAAATTAAGCAAGTTGGTAACCATTCATTTTTTTTTACTTCTCTGTCTTCGTATTTCGTGTTGTTTACCTTAAAAAATTGAAGGACTCTGATACCACTAAAGACTATTCAGATGGCGAAACTAAATTAAACAAGAACGCAGGACCGTGGATAGCTCTGGCAGGGTTAATGTTTTTGTTTATAGGAGAACACCACTGAGACGATGAGTTAGTGCCGTAATAATAAGCTGACGAAGCAGTGTGCATAGAAGAGATCGACTCACTTGAAGAATTCTATTCGGCTTCCGTCGTAGGCCCTGTTGTAGACCACCTTCATGCCGCCGATGTCGTACGCACCGCGGATGGCAATCATCAGCATCGAGCCGAACATGAGGCATATTTGGAACACGTCCGTCCACACGACCGCTTTCATTCCTCCCTTCAAAAAAAAAAAAAATGATACTATTGCAGTCTGGATCTGTCCCGGGATAAGCATGGGCCCATTTATTCCTGACTTCACGACACAACGATTCGCTATATGAACTGTCTGTCCTCAGCACCATTTCTTTGTCCTGATAATATACTGACGCTCTGTAATGGTGATATCAAACGAAAACAAATAAGAAAAGGCGTGCATAGGGTTGCCGATTTGGGGGGCCTTGGTTTTCCGCAGCCCTTACTCACCTCTTATCCTCCTGTTGATTGTGTTTTATAAAAAACAAGCTGCGATGCAACGAAGAGAAAAATGAAGCGATGACGTCATTATCACAACGGCATGGCCTGCCATTAGCCTCATGGTTACTGGTGGTAAATATTGAACGTGAACAGTTCTTTGAATGCAACATCAGAGGTAGCCGGCCGGCATCATCTTCAAAAAACATTTATTTCCATAACTTTGAGTGTTAAAAATGGCGCGCAATGTTGGACAGAGTAATGATACAGGGCAGTATTCACGCCACCCCATAAGGTGAATAGAGGTGCAGCCACCCCTTTTGCCCTCTCCCGTGTACATGCATATGCGAATGAGCACACCGATGAAGACCTGTTTGTGCGAAGTCGGTGTGACTGCCACCCCCCTCCTCCCCCTTTTTTGGTATACAAATATGCGCCAAAAAAGTGTTACGCGGACTACCTGATTTTCTAAAATTACTCCTGCTATCAAACAGTCATCCCTGTCTCTGAATGCTGTCGAGTGACTCAGATAAAGAATACCACCACTACTTGTGTTTATGTACCGTTCTTGAAAACCAAGTCCATTGTGGTGTTCGCTGATCAAAAGAAATGAAAGAAAAAATGAAATACAATAAATATGCATCTAAATTGCATAATGTCTATTATTATATACTGAAGTAAAACAGACAATAGAGGCCGTCTGTAGCTCGCCCTCGAAATGACAGAAAGAATGATGAGGGTTTGCGTTTCCGGATTCTCGACCGACTGAAACCTCAATCTCTTTATCTCGCGGAGACCTCCCAGCGACATGAATAACAACGTGAAAATTAAGGACTGTGACCGAGAAGCAGAAAGCAAATAGATCGAGACATTCAACCACTTGTGTCTCGGCTCACGCTAACGCTTTCATTACCGTACTGATCAGCGCCACGTATACTCACGATGCTTGTGTAGAAGGTGCAGACAATGCCTATGGAAAGCACCGAAGTCCATACGCTGATTCCCGTCACTGCAGAAAGGATAATGATTGATGTCACGGAAAGGAGCACTGATTCCGATTCGTAACAAACGATCTGTCTTTGACGCGACTGAGTGAGCTTTCGCCTTATCTGGCGTATAAGACCATTTCATTGCAACGCACCATTATGTTCTATGTCATAGCATCGTTCCGATGAATGACACATATCAATCAAAAACTCGCGTGTGTGGTTAGCGGGCGAGCGTCTACATTTGTATCCCTTCGGGTGGAATCTTTCGGTGGGAGGACGCAGGTAATCGAGTCCTCAAGGTGAACAGATGTTTCGCAGTCAGTAAGTCTGTGCAAATGTCGGGGGCAGTAGCATGACCAAGTGGCAATCTGTATGATCTGGTGCACGCGACTGCAAATGGATGAGTGCCGTTCGAGGAAAACAGAAAAGTGAATGCAGATTTTGTTCCTGGAAGCTAATGCGCACACCGTATACACAAAGAACATAAAAAATATTCTTCGCGACCGTACGCAACCGTATTTGCTAATGTGTTGTCCACATGTAAGCTGTTTCAAACGTATTACGAAGTTTATTTCTTGAGTTTGATATGAATGCAGCATTTCACATCATTGCAACAAAAACAGACCACGAGAGCACCTTAGCTTGTGGTACTTCAGTTCCTCCAGACAGATGCTTAGATGAAGTGTATGTGTTCTGCTAAAAACGTATGAATATGTGTACGGATGTTGCCGTTACTGCAATTTAAACATGGTAACTTCTACTCAGCTGCACATTAATCACACTTGTTGATATAGGTAAATGGTACCTTTGCTCTCATCAATAGCTATGTATGTCTCCGAAGTACACAGGATATATCGTGCAGGATGTAATATGAGACTGGCAGCGTATACGTAAGGCAGTAGTAAGAATAATCAAAAATGAGCAGTATTTAGCATCAGTGACATACGTTATGCTGCCTTATTACTGTATGCAAAACATGACTCCTAAATTGAAGTATACATGTTGCTTTTCTCACAACATTAGATGCTACACTCATGAACTCATGAACAAGTGAACCTACATGTGTTGTTATTGTAATGTTTATGCTACAAATCTACCCCTATATAAAAGTACGAAGACAGTTATGCTGTGACAAAGATATCCGTAGTCTCTAGGGCAGTGTCATTGTGTTTCGCGCGCTTCATTTTACCAACTGCGTTGTATATATCTGCGTCTTCTATTGCTGAGTGACATTCTTTATTGTGAGGTAATAAAAAAATAAAAAAATCGTCGGCCTGTACCATAAACATATAGCAGACAAAGCACTGAATGACACACGGTCGGAGTATTACTTATTGCCGTGCAAAGCTTCTAAAAAAAGTGCTATCTTCAGCTCGTACCAACCCCCATCGATACCGATCACGCGAAACTGCACGAGATCTGCATGATTCTGTGGGCTTTACTGTGTGTGAGAACTACGTCTACAGCACATTCTCAACCATTAGTGAGGCCGTTAACCATTCAGTGCCACACTACTGAGACAATTTTGTAACTACGGAACCTCTTCGCAGGTAGAAGGGTAATGCGGGAACTGCCGCCAAAAGGACGACGGGCAGACGTGGGGACATCAACTCCGCACATTGCTTGAGATATTTCAACTCGATTTTTCCTATTTTATCCCACTCTCTTGTGGACTGCAAGATATCGCGCCACTTCACTTTTTATAATACCCTCATCTTCTTTCCGTCTCTTTTTCGAGAAGGTCCACAAACATACGAGCACTGGACGCTGCTGAGCAGAGCTGAGGGCTTTTGGGTGGAGCTGCGGGGCCCTCTTCGTATTTATTAAGACTTGATCGGAAGCATTTTAAATCAGTCTTAAGGCGGAAGAGAAAATGATTTTCTTCTCGGCAGTGTGGGTATCGTAAATCCGGACGTGTACGCAACAACTTACACGTATATATAGTTAATTACATGCAACCAATTGCGTGCTATGGGGGCAATTTAGGTGTGGAATGACGTTTTCACTCGGTAATGTTAATTGTACATTTAACCAGTTAATCCTGTAACATGTAACGCACGTTTTCAAACTTCAACTCGGTGAGAAATATAGTATAGAACCAGCAGTAGTGTCGCCGGCATACTCCTTGTAGCACATCAGTGCTTATATTTGTTTCCTCGCCTTAACACTTGCTGATAGGTTAGCTAATTGAACGAACGATGGTACGACTGGATAGCCATGACCAACTGACTTTTTTATTAGCCATATATAGAGTGCCTTCATGAAGCACCCAAACGCGAGCATCGAGGCAAAGCAATCAGCCTTGTGTGTTCATTAGGTGTTCGTATGTTACAACACCCGCCTTCTCTGCAGCATGCACATAATAACGAGCTTTTGGCATTGCTAGCTATTGCTAAAGAAAAACACGCAGAATGACAGGCAAGAATTATTAAACATCGTTGGTAATGGAGGTGAACTGTATATTTGGAATGGCAGAGCACACATCGAAGTAATTATGTTTAGGTTATTTCTGTTTTAAAAATGTTGAGAGGGATTTAATGAATTAAATTTTATAAATTCACCAGTTACAAGTTTGTGACCGATAAACGGTCACTGCCCAACCAAATCACCGAAGAAATGAACGAAAAAAGCAGAATCAATCGAGGGGCCTTTTTTTTTTGTGTTCGATGCAACCATGCGAATCAAACAAATAAGGAAGTGACAAAACCCCACAGGGTGCACATGTGCTTTTTTAATCGAATCGCAGCAAGTATGGGGTAAACAGAAAACTAAATGTAACACACGAAAAACCAGCTCGCCGTTGTTCAGAACCTGAACCAACACTTTTTTTTTTCAGATAGAAAGCGTCATCGCAACCAGTTATTTTTTCTTTTAGATAGAAGTATGTAAAAGCCAACAAAAATTCACACAAGTTGCGCTTATCTAATGCTTGTTTTCTTCAAAATTAAATCTGAGCTAAATACTACGGGTGTATCGCGTAGAGTACATGCGTCGCCATACTGAATGCGTCGCAACATGTCCTAGACACGTATTCAAAAGATAGAATGTGCATGCACGCAAAATTTTGCAGACCTACGGGTCTGAGACAACCCGTAAACAAATCTTGGCTGTACAGGAGCGGCTATATGCGCGTTATCTACAACAGCAAATGAATGCTGTATACTACTCTCGTTAACTATACTCACCTTGAGAAAGGGCAAGTGCGGGTGCGTAAAGGACAATCGCCATATAGATGAGCTGCGGGTAATGAGAGAACGAGTAAGCAAATTGCTCGTATTCAAACTCGGAGATAGTATGGAAAGACGTACAGTACATTCTCACCATTTGTAAGGAGAACGTGACGCATCCCATGGCTCGAATAACGTGGTTGAAGCGAAGCTCCAGGTACTTCGTTATGAAAGAGACAGAACAAGAGTGATACATCAGAATTCATGCACATTGCGCAGCTAGTTTTGTCACACAAAAAAGTGTAGCAGCCCACAGTCACTCATAGTGAAATGACGCCACGGGTTCATATAGCCGCTTATGAGCATCAAATTAAAACTTGAATCTTTGTTCTTGTATGGTGTATATTCATTTAATTGAGTATCGAATAATGAAATATATTGAAGGGACAATTTTTTTTTCTCCCTGTCCCCAAACTCACCAATAGGATATCATGTCTTGGAGACAGACCACTGTGGGTGTGAGAAGTATTGTCATACCAGGTAGAGACAAAACCGTTTGCGCTAGTTGGTAATTTGCGGTTGAGTTTTACTCTCGGTGTTATAGAAATATTGCAATTGAATTTAAGGCGAGGGGGAGGCTCAGTCGCGTGCCCAGTTTCATCCTGTTCCTTTCTTTACCCTTGTCTCGCGTTGTTCATCTGCTATTTCGAACGGAGACGGCACTCGTCTCTGTGTTCTCATCTGTTTTTGAGCCTGAACTTGATATGCATAGGACGCAATGCATTCAGTGCCGCGTGGTGTTCAGGCTAGGCTACCAGGCAGCCGTAGTCCCCATACTTCAGTTTTCATTCTGCTGTCTTCGTTGTGCCCATTGTCCCTGAATGTTTAATTGTCCCTTGAATGGAACCGTGTGCGCCAGCACCGGAACTTCAAGTGAAACTGACTACTTCTCTCTTTCCGTGCTTCAGCGACTGTTTTCCGCAGTGTTAAGCTTGCTGGACATGACACTGTAATACAGTTCGGACTATAATGTTACTGCCTGTTTATAGCGACGCCTCGCCTCGCTACTTTCTCCTGCAGTTCACCCAACTTCACCAATTATCGCGCAGTTTTTTTTTTGTATGGTGAAATGAACGAAAATATTCTGGCGTGGTCGATGTTTTTGAACAACTCAGTGAATCACACGGAAGGCAATAGCTAACTCGAAGCTCGACTGTAGGAGCTTTCTCAGTCGGATATCACCCCCCCCCCCCCTCTTTGTTTTTAGAGGAGCGGGGGGAGACGGGCAGAAAGACGCGTAAAACCATACATTACACGCAATGCTTCTTACCGTCGTAAGCATAGTGGCCAAATATAGCTAGGAGCACAATCGTGCACTTTTTGTCCTTACACGTGTCAATTCAGGCTAGTACTTTTTATAGCGGGCAATCGGTGTGCAAGCGTGAAGATGGCCCGGTGTATATACCCACTGGAAAATACGCACAAAAAAGCCGGGTTTCACTACGAGTGGCAATGCGCGTAGTTGCGAAGCCGTTCCTCCCCACGCCGTGCACGTGCTGAACGCGCAGTCGAAGAAAACAAGAGGCCGGATTTTGTGGCAAGAGCTTCAGTGCAACCTTCTATAGTTGTCGCATTTTTTTCCCCTCTGCGCGCAAGTCTTCACGGTTGCCTGCAGCCACTGACCGGTTTGTCTCTTGGCAGTCTCTACTTTCTCTCTTTCGCTTCCGCGGCTGCTGTGTCTGCGTCCGCCACTTACAACCGGTTCACGCACGAGTTGGGTACCAGCGCTGTTTGTCTGCAGCAACAAGGCCCGAAAGTACGGTGCAGCGTAGCGAAACCTATGTAGTTGTAGTTAGCTAACGCCGGATAGACCAGAGAATTTCAACTGTTCACGATAGTAGTCAAGAAATGATTGCGTACACGATACGTACGCGCCTGCTTATGACTGAACATGGACCGTCTAAAAGCGATGAGCCGCGCTAGGGCTAGCGGGTTGTCCAATTAACGTCACATGAATAGGTCTTCTGGCTTCTATATGACACCACTTTCTGTACACATGGCTTCGTTTGGACAGTTGTTTTTTTTTTAAAAGCGTAACTTTGGGAACAAATTCATTTGCGAGCCTGACGGTAACCCCAACAATCAATAGCGTGTTATTTAATTAGCTTGTTATATTGTGTTTATTGTCATAATTGCCTTTCTTTTCAACCAAGAAACAAGAGCGTAACAATCATGCCTTTCTTAATTTGTAGACCATTTTGCGCGAGACGATGGTCAGATGTGTGGGTGCTCGTTCATGTTTAAGAACATTTGACAGAGGCAGGGATTGAAATTACCGATTGCAAAGCACGACACCACCAATTCGACGGCCATGACGCGCCGCGCACTGTTCATCGGACATCTCCTTCGCAGTCCCTGTCGAACCAAACGCGTTTCCTAACATGGCGCTCCTTTCGAGGCCTACCCAGCTCATTTTTGCTCTCTCTAGTCTGTTCACCTCCTTCGGCACGTGCTGTACACTGTTTGGCCTTCGGAGGCGTCTCTCTTTTGCGCAGCCGCACACTGCATCGCATGACGTGTTCCCCGTATATTCAACCGCAGTATATCTCGAAATTACCTTATTTATATTTCGAAGTGTTACATTCCAAAAGCACGTTTTTGATTACGAAGCATGCCATTTAGCGGGGAGCTCAGAGTAATTTTGACTTTTGACAGCCCCAGCTTCTCTTGCGTATGCACCCGAATCCGAGCACATCAGTGTTCTTGCATTTCGTCTCCAGAGAAGTGCGGCTAGAATCAAACCCGCGAGCGCGATGTAAATAAAAAAAAATAACTAATGCCAGAGCAGCTGGGCTATACGGAACCAGACCTTGAGAAGCTCGCTTAGGTCGCAAACTAACGATACTTGGTTTCACGTAATCACAATGAACCAAATTTTCATTACGAAGAACGTAAAAGAAACTGGCACGAATTCACATGTCTATGCGGTAACAAAAAAAAAAGTCTTACGGACCGAGGGATATGAGAAAACGTTCAATTTACGAGCCCTATGTCACTTTAGACAGCGCAACTGTTTCAATATGTACTAGTTTAGGCTTGTTAGTACAGATTCAACATGAGCGTGTTGTTCGCTGATGTCATTCAAAGAAAGTTGTAGATTACATAAACCCACTCCGTGCATAAACCGCACAGACAGTTTGAAGTATGCATTTTTCCTCAGAACTACTCGTGAGCGGGATAGTCTAAGGCCCGCGGTGATGTAGAATCTGCACCTGTTGATTTATTTCTTAAATGCACTGAACAACCGCTAACAAATTGCATTTTACTGAGTGCACAATCACGCATTTGTCGTACATACGCAATGATTCGCCTTCTGTTCAATATGTATCAGTGTTACTCAAAGTAACTTCTTTTTTTATTGTTATAAAAATGCTGATGTGTATATTATTTCTATAGGATAACCACACTTTTAATGAGAAGCAGTGTCGTGTTTTCTGTATGAGGTTTCGCACATATTACCTTTTTTGCCAAGTATGTGTGATAATATTCAATTATGTTACTTGTTTTGCAGACAGGCTGCTGTGACCATTTGAAAGCAGAATATCAGGCGTTGTGTCAACGCTTGAAGAAATAATACTCAGAAGCCGTAGTCCAGGGATTTCTCACGTCGACTATACGTACCAATGAACCACCTGAAATTAGAATTAGCGTAGGAGTCCCTAAACCGATACCGTAACAGGGGAACAAACAAATGCGTTTTTAGCCATCGCACGTAAATAATTGCTTGCAATAACTACAAATCAACGATTGGCTGGTTGTCATTTCAAAAAGACGAGCGCTGGTCAACGACCAACTTTTCATAACCAAAATAACGCAGCGTGCATTCCAGCGCCTGGTTATAGCTAACGCACACGACGATACCGTCAGGTGGTCATGCAGTTGTAATACTGCGGAGGCATACCGGTTGTTGAGCCTGTTGGAATAATCAAAGCTCTAAAGCACCTTGCGAAATAATATGCGGCCAGTTTCCTGCTTTCCAACTCGTTTTATTATTGCGTAAGCAGCCGCCACTACAGCTGCCATAGTGAAAATAGAAGCGGCACAATCTTGCATAACGAATACCGAGTCAGGAAGAACCGCGGATACCTTTTCAGCGTTCAAATTTCAGTAGGAGCCGTGCATACGTGATTGTATTGCGTAATACGATATGCGGTTACACTTTGAAAACCATCGGCGAATGTTTCCACCGGGCTATCGTGAGATGCAGTAATCGAGGGATAATAGAAGCATTTAAATCGGTGTAACTGTTGGCAGGCTGAACACGGTCGAGTGTGACGCCATCGGGTACAGTTTGTCTGGCTATGATTATTCCAAATATATTCAATGGGGTTGTAAGGTGACGGCAACAAAGTAAAAGAAATAAGATATTCATTTCAGGGCCTCAATGTAGATACTAAAATGCGGAAAGATCAATTTTAAGCTTGATTTATTAGCGTAGCTTAATATTGCAGAATTGTTCGCCTTAGCCCCGTTTTCATTTGCGCTAGTGAAGCTAGCACTGTACAGAGATACATTAGAAACGACAATTTTGAGGCAGTCACTTGTTTCACCGTAATATATCATTCATCAGCGGTTATGACAGAATGCCTTGAGTACTGTGTTATAAAGACTGTATTACAAAAAAAAATGTGTTGAGAAAATGAACGCTGAATTTAGTGGATCTCTGTATTATCCTCAGAAAACAGTTATCTTAAGCTTAGCTAAAAAATATTAAGAGAAACAAGTATGCAATAAATGGCACCTTACACTAGGTGCAGTTCTTGCTCTAGAAATAAAAATGGAATAACACGGCATATATAACTGAAAAAAAAAAACACGAGTCGCACTAACCAACAGAAGAAAATGAAGAAAAAAAAACGACATCACAGATGCATTGTATGTGTTTGGTAGTGCACGCCATTGCTTTGCATTATGATGAACTAGCCAACTTCTCAAACGGCTGTTTTGCTATAACCTATCATATTTTGCGAGCCTTATAACTCTGGTGTTAACGAGACAATTCAGAGTTGACGCTCATCTTGTCTGCACCACGAAATTTGTGCTCGCTATTATTTTGCTTATACTTAGCGAGACGGAAAACTAACTCCGATCGCACGTCTTTATGCATCGATGTTGTCCTATTGCCGATGGATACAGTTGCGCCGCAGCAGCGGTGATTTCTTACTGACGAATTACGAGGTGCAGTCGAGCGCGAGCTCTGAGATGTGTGGGCTGTTGTTGTTCATGACTGTCGGCGACGTGAAGCAAATAAAACAGACGGAATGAGAAGAATGAATGTAAACACAGATAAAACAAACTATTTCCTGTAGTCTAGATCTCTGTCGCTGCAGAACGACTGATAATGCGAGTGCGGGATGGTGTGCAGGAAAACACGCTCTCTGCTGTCTGCTGGCTGCTTTCATTTATGTGTAAGGTTTAACGTCCCAAAGCTACCATATGATTATGAGAGACGCCGTAGTGGAGGGCTCCGGAAATTTCGACCACCTGGGGTTCTTTAACGTGCTGCCAAATCTGAGCACACGGGCCCAGAACATTTCGGCCTCCACCGGAAATGCAGCCGCCGCAGCCGGGATTCGATCCCACGACCTGCGCGTCTGCAGCCGAGTACCTTAGCCACTAGACCACCACGGCGGGGCTCTGCTGGCTGCTTCATGACATGCTAAAAATGATACACCACAGTACAGTAAAGTACATTATGGTACAGTACAGTACTGTATACATTACAATACAGCACAGTTAATTCCTGTATACATTTCTTGAAGCGGCTAAGTCACACACACTCAACCTCCCGCTCAACCATTCTCAAAGGTGCCTAATTGATAACGAAACATGCGAAAGAGAACATTGCTTCACGAAGAGTTTATACAGGGACTAAATACTTAGTTTTTTCAGGGACTAAAGTGATTTCTGTTCGAGTGAGGTTCTAAACACTTACCGCTTTCTTTGAAATGAATTAATGTCGCTTAGCATTGCCACCCACGATTCTGAAGATGAACAGAATCTTGTTAGGTTGCAGTACACAAACGCACATCAGGAAAATACACCCAATCTGGAGACCATCTCGAAATTTGAAAAAAGTATATGCAGTGGGAATAAATTACATAATATAGTATACGGTGATTGTGAATGTGTAGATGTTTATAATGCAACAAAAAATGTTATCTCCAATATCTGCCTGACGTTAGTAAACCTACAGTTGTTTTTCTAGGGAATTAATTCTTACACAGATTCTACTACAGTATTCTATAGTGCTGGTGCGTCTGAGGGTGCACTCTTGCTTTTTGTTTTTGTCCGTTTTGCTTTGTTTTGATTTCTTTGGCAGGGGGGTGGGGGAGAGCGGAGGTGGATGAAGGGTATTGTTGCACATTCGGATCTTATCCTATGCACCACGCATACCTTGGCATAAACATGTGACAGTGATACTGTTTCGTTCTGGTATAATGTGGAACGAGATATTTTGAGTGATTTCATCACTCACTACTAGCTTTGTTTGCGTCTCACTTGCGCGAAGTTACAAAAATCTGCGTCAGGAATTATGCCTGCGCCGAACAAGCCTCCGCTAGATGATAAGCACAAAAGCCTCGGGCATAATTCTTCATTGGCATCAGCCACAGTTTCAGCAAAGTGCCCCTAATGTCTTACAAAGTGCAGAGAAGGGTGTCACGCGAAATGTTTTAGGGGTGAAGCTTCTCATGGCGTGGCCTGTGCGTCCCCTGTTGTAGCGCGTAACCACTGGCACATACCCGCATACCAGTGGAATACCCGCCCTCGGGAACATATCCGCATGTCCACATGTTACGAAAAACGTAGCACGGTGTCGTTATCACTCTCTTAGTGTTAACAAAGCGCTCAAAGCAGAAATGTGGCACATACTCTCGTTTAGTTCTTGGATTGTCCGCTGGATGGCTGTACTTGTATATGATGAATATATAATAAAAAAGAAGCGAGATGGCGGTACTTGAAGTGTTCCCTAGATGGACGGCCGGACTCACAATCGGACGGATGCATGGACGGAAGTACGGACTGATTGATGAACGCTTCGTCCCACTCATCATCATTCATTCCATGGATATGCTGTGATTTTCCTTTTTTCGGTTTTATTTTCGTTTCAACGCTGAAAGTTCCGTTCCGTTTTTGTTCCGGAATGAAAATATATCTTTCCATAATGGTTCGTATAGTTATTATTAGCATGCAGAAATTTGAAGTTAGATTAACCATAAAAATGTTGAATCAGCCGTATAGTTAATCACGCTCCTTCAAGAAAGGGTGACAGGGCGAGAACACGTGTGTCGCTGCCGCACCACGGATTCCTACAATTCAGTGCAAACTAATGTCCCTTTAAGATATCAATAGCATCATCATCATCATGATCATCCTCCTGACTTCGCCCACTGCAGGAAAAATGCCTCTTTCATGTTCCGCCGGTCAACTCGGACCTGTGCTCGCTGCTGCGACTTCATACCCGCAAACTTCCTAATCTCATCTGCCTATCTAACTTTCTGTCTCCCCCTCACCCGTTATAAGTTATATTACCCTTTCTCAAAAAGAAATGAATTTTTTTTAGTAGGCTCAATGCTTTGCATCACGAGAGTTATGCATGACCTCAGAAGTAGCCCGTCATCGAACGTATATCTCTCTTATGCGAGACTGCTTTTTATGTACAACAAGATTTCGCCCCGAAAATGCCTTTCCTACGCTGGAATGAGTCACAGGCACACGAAAGTACACTTGAGTTAATATAAAGGTCCTGTGCTCGCTGCACTGGTTGCCACTGGTTTTATTTCCCGCACAATTCAAACACATCTTTACTTTGGAATTCCTGTCCGAGATACGCGTTAGTACTGTTCCTGAGATAATTATAATAGCTGACGTTGCATGACTTTGGTTATTCCGGATTGACAAGTTTCCGCGTGAACCAAAAAATGATAACAGTTTTTGTTTCACTCCGGAACTAAATAATAGATAACGTTTCGTTTATGTTTTTACTCCGATCAAAAATATAGCTTTGTTTTTGTTTTCGTTACGTTTCGATACACTGATTTAGCGGGTACCGCGATTCTCCGAAGAATAACGAATAATGACATAGTGAACGATTCAGTACTCCACAAAAATTATGATCACTTATGTAGTGAGTTCCATGCACGTGCATGTAATAGTTGTCAGAAGAGTGTTTAAAAAAAAGCGTCCGGAAAGACATTTCTTCCACCTGTCGCCGTAGCTCTGCTGCAACTTCGGCGAAGACCTGGCGTTTTGTTTTGTTTTGTTTTGTTTTCATCACACTGAGGTCGTCGGAACGGGTATCGTTTCCAGCAGCCTGGCTTGCAACTGCAAAAGCGTTGCCGCCAAACTGGCATTCATTACCATTCATAAGCTATGACCCAGCATGATAATATATGGTAGCGCAGACAAAGGACAAGGACAAGAGAAGGCACAATGTGCCTTTTCTTGTCCATGATCTTTGTCTGCGCTACCATATATTATCATGCTACCATACCAACAAGCCTGAATTGCCACCCTCATGACCCAGTGCCTTGTTTCTCTATAGCGTCGGCGATGCATTAAAGTAACAAAAACCAACACTTTCTTTCCGGTGACGTACGATGCTCCATCGCGAGTGCCGGCTGAAAAAAGTCTCTCCATACTCAGCGTGTGTCCGACGGAAGCTTTACGAAGAAGGTGGAAACCCGAGCAATTGGGGCAAACGGAAACATTTCCGCCGTTTTCTGTTCAGCGCTGGCGTGTGGCGCGATTGTCTTTTGACGCCGTGGGCCTCGTGAACGGCATTGTTTTGCAAGCCTTTACTTCTTGTGTGCGGGAATCACTTTCGGTATTTTGTGTCTCGTTTTTGGTATCCATTGACCTTTTTTTTTCTGTTGCACGTGTTCTAAACACTGTTAAGTCTGGTCGCCGCTCACGTGCTATAGGACTACAAAATAGACGTAAGTAAAAGAGAATAGTTGTGGCATTTGTGAAGGCCTATAGCTCTTTATAGCAATAAAAAATATAGTTACAATAATACAAAACTTAGTGGCAGATGAGATTAAAAAGTTTGCGGGTATAAATTGGCAGCAGCAAGCACAGGACCGGTTTAACTGGCGGAACATGGGAGAGGCCTTTGTCCTGCAGTGAACGTAGTCAGGCTGATGATGATGATGAACATGATGATGGTGATGATGATAATTATGTAAAAACATGAGAACAATGCAAAAATGCTCGTCATGAAATAACTAGAGCTTGTTTAATATGTGGGGTTTTACTCCCTAAAACCACCTTTTGATTATGAGAAATGCCGTAGTGGAGGGCTCCGGACTGGGGTTCCTTAACGTGCACCCAAATCTGAGCACACGGGCCCACAGCATTTTCGCCTCCATCGAAAATGCAGCCGCCGCATCCGGGACTCGATCCCGGGACTTGCGGGTCAGCAACTGAGTAATTCAGCCGCTAGACCACCGTGCATGGGGGGAGGCGCGAGTGAATGGTTGACAAACGCACTGCCTTAAAGCAAATAAAAGCGTCCACTGCTTGACGTTAAACGAAGCGAGTCTAAAGGGCACATGAACACCCAAAAAAGCGTGAAAAACGTTTCTTCCGAGCCGTACTTGGTCGTCTCAAGTTTTTTTTTTTTGTCATTTTCGGGACGCGTGTGCAAGAAACAAATACTTTAAAGTCACATAACAATACAAATTCCGACAGCTCAAGGCCGGCACTGACGTCAGGAAAAGCAACGCGCGCAGTGAAAGCACGCAGGGAAATTCGACGCTATCCTCGGGATGCATGGCGTGCTGAGAAGGCGATTCGAAGTGGAACCTGATACTTGGCCATGCAGTCTTCAAATCATCGAAAAGTCACGCTTCGGGAGACAGGTACAGCTGGAAGACTCGTGAAAGACAAGCATATAGATATGAAGACGTTCGACTGTTGTCGGGTTGTGGTGGACAACGATGAAAACGTATGATTTCTGTTCCACATCGCCGATTTAAAAAAAAAGCGTGTCATAAAAATGGGATACTGATCGATTAAAGTATGCCCGCTAATTATAGACCCGTCTAGAAAGTTGCACTGCATTGTTAGAAAGATTCATTGTTAAGACCCATTGCTTACTAGATACACATCTGCCTGAGTAGCCTTTCTGTACTGTATAGGCGTTAGCCAGCTGTGCTGCACCCGATTGTTCATCTACGCATGGATGATTCTGGAAATTACTTTTTAAATATCGAACACCATGCGGCAACTATGTTATCAAGAAACGGGCTTCGAGCATGTGTTCAAAATGTACAGGTTAAGATGCAATTTTTCCATGCCTTCTGTTCTTGGTGCCTTAGTGAGTACCAGGCTCACCATGAATGCATTCATGACGCGGCAGGTAGTTATAAATTAATCGATTAATAAACTGTATTGCAAGAAAAGGCAGTAAGAGAAGTCTCGTGTCGTAAGCTGCCGGTATAGAAGTGGGCTCCACTCACCTCGTAGGCGCTGGTGACGTGCAGGCGGTAAAAGACGGGCATGTACAAGTACGCCGTGGCCGGGATGACGAGGCAGTAGGAGAATATAATTAGCAGGTACTGCGTGCCGTAGATGTACATCTCGGAGGCCGTGCCGAGCAGCGTGATGGCCGACATGAAGCTGGCCAGGATGGAGAGCGCCACGGGAAAGACGCTCATGCTGCGGCCGCCCATCAGGAAGTCGTCGGTGGTGGCCTTTCTGCGGACGCCCATCACGGCGTAGTATATTCCAATGGACGCCGACACGCACAGCATGCCGCCGAACACCACGTAATCCCAGACCGTGAACCGGCTCACCAGGTGCGAAGCTAGCATGCTGCGAATTGTGAAGCGAAGCACAACTGAAACCTAAGATGGAACTGCCACTTAAAGGTATTCTGTTATCACTTCTGAACGAACGAGACTCTTATGTAAATAGACAGTTTGGTAGGACATGGAGGCATACTTAGAATATAGGTTTAAAATTGCTAAAGGACTCAGCTTAGGAGTAATGCTGTAGCAGAGGGCTCCGCATAAATTTGACCATATGGTGGTCTTTTTTTTTTTCGTGCACTGACATCGCACAGCACATCAACGTCTAGAATCTCACTACCATCTAAATGCGACCGCCACTGCTGAGATAGAATCATTATAGTCAGCAGCCGACCATCCTAACTGCTGAGTCACCCCAGCGGGTCAACCAGATATGTGCTATACGCAAAAAGAAATACCACTCAATACACTTATGGATGTTTGCCACGTTCTCTGCTAATAAATTCAAGCCCATTAGATATAAACATGTTGGGAACGGTTGCACAAAATTACTCGATCTTGTGTTGTCGTCGTGGTGTCTCTCAAGGTACCCTACTGTATCGACGTTGGATTAAACGCTGACTCTAAATCATTTTTGTGTTTGAGCGAAAAAAAAAAAGCATCTGAATGCGCTCTCTTGCACACAGACCATTCTCAAAGGTGTTTCATGCCGTTCGCCTAATTTAGCATGTCCACGTGGCGCCATAATTAGATCACCAAGATTTGATCCTGGAGGCCCCGAGCATGCTCGGCCATGTGCGTCACCTTTAGCATTTCTGTTTTTGCAAAGTACACTGTGAGCTACGCTGATGTCACCGTCGGTTTGACATTTGAAACCATGGCTGCTATATTCGGTCCCGAAATATGCAGCGCTGACGCCACTCGAAGCTACATATAAGAGGCCGGTAGTACCTATACATGCGGCTGGAAGTATTTAAAGGATTCCTTTACAAATTGCAATCTGATCGTACATGACGGCACCACCCTGAATGTATACGCACACTACACCATCTTGAGGTCACAGGTCTCGAAATTCTGGCTAACCAGCAACAAGGCAGTCGTTTATCGACGAAGAAAATGTGCAGCCTTTTTCACACTAGGGGAAATCTCGGAGTGCATGGCATCGCGGTGTGGCCAGCGCTGCAGTCTCACGCGGCAGCAGCTCGCGCATGCGCAGACGCTTGAGGAGCGTGGTGTTGAACCACATCGTCGGTGACGGTGGTGCGCGCTGGCCACATTGTCGGGCAGCCTGCTGATTTTATCATTGCTGCGGGAACTAGGCCGATACTGTGTGCTTATGTTGTGCAGTGCCAACCTCTCAGCCTTCATTGTCGATAACGGGGTTCTACCAACAGTATTTGACAACATACGTTGTTTGCTCTTTCGAAACTCCGTGGTACTGAGTGCGTTCACGCATACTTCTCCTCTTTGTGTACACCGCAGTACACTGCGATGGGGAACACCTTAATGCGCACGTACCATGCGTGCTGTTTATTTTACGTTAAAGAAAAATGCAGCACTCTACAGCGATTGCCGCACTGCTACGAGTGTTCAACCCAATGAAACAAACAAGTTCAGGAGTGCTATAGGTCGAGATAACGACCTGAAGGTGCTTTTTCTTGACGGCGTTCGTTACTCGAGGCAGCACTCACTCGGCGACGCCGAAATGCTTGCGTGAAGCTGCCAACTTCACTTTATAGGGAGTTTTTGAATACCATTTGCAAGCGCTGCGGGCGTTGCGGGCACCATATGAGTTTTAGAATAGCGTTTGCCCTGCTGCACCGCAACGCACGATCGCAGTGACACTGTAGCCTCGAAACCAGTGCTCGCGTGCCACATGCGGGCCGCATCACCACCCGTAGCCTCGAAACCAGCGCTTGCGGGCCAGATGCGGACCGCTATAACCGCACGCAATTTCGGTTTTTTGCATGCGGTACGCGAACGCCGACTCGCGTTACGACGCATGTGCCGTGGCAGCGACCGCAACGCAAGGGCTCGCGGTGCGCTATTCTAAACTCCCTAATACCTCGTCATATCTTCAGCGGCAGCGATGATGGCGCTCATTTTGGACGGTATAGTGAGGCGCGCAGTGACGCCATGAGCGATATCAGCCCGCTTCCCGCAGTAACGATTAAATTCGTCCGCTGGCCAGCGCACGTTGCCGTAGCCGACGGCGCGGTTTCAACCGTTCAGCACTACGCCCTTCAAGCGTTGCGAGCTGCTGCCGGCACGTGACTGCCACATCGCGATGCGACACGCTACGTGGTTTCCCTTGTGTGAAACAGACTGTATACATCGTCATCTTTAAGCTTCACCGCATAAATGCGATCGGACTAGCACGTACGAAGCATTTCTTTTGAAAACGCTTTCATTCCGAGACAAGACTGCGATCACTGACGCCATATCGAGAGGCGACTGGGTTCACTGACGTCATACCGACCTTGAGTATGCCCTGCGAGAAGCTTCGGGTTCAGACTTCATCTTCAAGTTAAATGCCTTCAAGTATAAAATGATTTCCTCTGCCATAACAGTGCAAGTATACAAAATAAAAACATCTCAAGTCTAAGCTTGTTTTCTGTCGCTCCGCATCGTTCATACAAAGCCTTCCTTTCTTTAAGAAATGGCGTTTTTTTTTTTTGGCGTCTACACGCTATCACGCCCGGCGAATTCGGCCTACTAATGGTTACTAATGGGACACAGCCCTGTTGTTAATAATCACGAAGCACAATGTGATACCAAGACGCTTGTCAACCGCGTGTCGACATACCGACATACGGTTTCGGAAATGTAGACAAAGTCATAAGAAATCGATTGATTTGTGGGGTTTAACGTCCCAAAACCACCATATGTTTATGAGAGACGCCGTAGTGGAGGGCTCCGGAAATATTTACTACCTGGGGTTCTTTAACGTGCACCCAAATCTGAGCCCACGGGAAGTCATAAGAAATCGACGAAATCAAACATATTGACCACACAGAAGCCTACACATATGCCAGAGGAGCGAAGATAAATAAAATTTACTGAGACTTCGTTGTCGAACCAACACTCTTTTGTAATATGGACCTTTTACCCACTTCTTCAACAGTGCCATCGCCTTTCTCGAAACAAAGGTCTCATTCGGGCTATTACATTGTCACTCGACTCGACTGATCACAATTTATGTTCAAGGAAATGGGAAGGTTTGTATTGTCGTTACAAATCTCCATATATAGACAATCATTCTCTTGTGATTCTCGAAGACCTCATTCCTGTCTGTGGGACGTTTGTTAGCGTTTCATACTCATCTGTCAGCGAAGATTAATGAGCAATGCTAGGATAACTACCAGTAGTAACAGAGAGCACAATAGCTGCAGCACCAAGGTTAAGGACAACCAGCGATTGTGTGCTAACCTCACGGAAGACCGAATAAGGCAGGTTTTGGGCACTTGAATTCGTGAGCAGTCTGTGCCTGACCCTTCCATCAGTGCGTTCTTGTGGAGGCATTATCTCTCCCAGAGTCAGCGTCTTAACAACGTCCCCCGACACGTGGCAGGTTCTGGTTCAAAGCCAAAGCCGTCTGCCATTCTTCGTCTTCTGCGCAACTCGCCTTGGCTTTTACGGTTACGGCGTCGTTCGATATCAGGTTTCACGACTAGAACGTGCGCGTGTCAGATTGCCTCGCATCACCGGAACTCCTGTCTTTCGACATTGCACAAACACTTGGAAGATCGCATAAATGCCTTATCTATCGTAGCGCATAACACGGAAGGTCAATGATAGAAACGACATCAGGCTGTTTATCTATTGCATACAGCGCGCCATTACTGCACACCTACATCTCGTGTTTGGCTATAGAAAACGAAATGACAGAACATTCATCGCGCCCAAACATTCCGCTCTGTCAGGGTCGAAGGTATCGTAAAAGAAGCTCACATTCACCCTTCTCTTCCAGTTATGGTCGAATACAGACGCTTCAACTGAACTTGACGTCCCTGAGGACAGCAGTAAACCGTGACTTAGTACGACATATTCTAACAGTCCATGCGTATGCATGAGAGGCACTCAAAAAAGTTAGAAAGTTCCTTCCCCCTTCTCCTAGCCCCTAGAGAATGTTTTGAAAGCGTTACTGACCATTTTTAAGGATGTCGCCAAACTGATAACTTGCTGCGCCTTAAGGACGCAGCAAGTTATCAATGCATATAAAACAAATATTATTGAAAAAAAAGTGTCAATCGCTTGCTTGCCTCGTTTTATCGCTAGAGTAGACGCACTTCAAATGATTCCACCCTTTCGTCTTCTGCATATTCACTATGAATATGCAGCTTTATGGCCCGAGCTGCCACAAACGTTAACAGAAACAGTGAAGGGGCAAATCAACATGACCAACATTTATCTCATATGACAAAAAATAAAGTGAAAATTGTTGACAAGGCAATATCCAACGCATTGAAGAATGTCGATACGACTAAAGATCAAACACCGTCGAAAACGTGGCAGATGCATAATACAGGATGAAGCGCCGATGGCCGAATGAAATGTTTTACCCACGTAAGGTGGCTTTAGTACGTGGACAGGGGACGACTGGAAACCACGAAAAGGAAGGAAATAAGCACGAGACAAGTTGAGAATGTTTAAAGTTCGACGTATGCCTTAACCGCAAAGGTAAGCGATTTTTCTATACTCTAAAAAATACCGAGTAAATAGGGTGTCTTTTTGTCCCACAACAATACTCTTCATCAGGCTTGCGTGCGCTTCCTTTCTTGAAAACTCGGCGCTGGCCGCTTTCCTATCGAGAATGCAATGTAACCCTGATAATGGGCATGTCGATCGTGACTGGAATGTACCGGGCGCAGGGCGATAGCGCAAAGATGGAACGCAATATAGATAACGATTTATGTTGAGGGACAAAAAGACACCCTTTTTACTCGCTCTTTTTTTTTAGAGTGTATCATTTACCACCGTATTCACAAATGCTTCTCGACTCAACTTTGACCCTTCACTTGACAGAGTTGAGCAGTGCGCCACTACTCGGCTGAAAATGACGCTGCACTACTCAAAAATTGCAGCAGATTATCCTTGGTATGCAGTGACTTGCCGTTCTTAGAGATGGCGCTACCGTCGGTTTTCTCAAGTGAAGGTGAAGCGTTGAGTGAAGGGACGTTCTAGAATACGGGGGTTAGTGTCACTTATGAAACACTTCGCGGCACATTGCTTTGTACTATTTTGTGCCCATCTTTTCAGCAATGTTTTATTTACTGCGGTACACACTTTTAGGAGCCTGCAGGCTCGAAGAGATCGTCAGAGAAGCTGCATGGGAAGCGAACAAGATAAACGCCGACCTCGTGTTATGTTCTCTTCGTGCTTTACGCCTCGACTTCTTTTACGATCCATACTTGGTGAAATAGTGCAATGAACGGGACAACAAAAGGAGAGACACATACGACTAAGATATATTTTACGATGCAATCTTACCAGCTAGGTCTGCTTCCAGTCTCTCTAGGCTCGAGGAATCCGTATACAAGGCCATTTTGCTCGTTCACGCCTGCTACTGCTTTCGATCGCGGGATAAGTCGTTTGACCAAGTTGGTCGCAAATGGCCGCTTTGGTCGCAAAGCGAATGTTCCGGCTCACTCGCTCGCTGCTCGATTTTTGAGTTGGCCGACCGTAGTTGCAAACTTTCGAACCAATCAGGTGCGCAGAAACTGGACGTCAGCTTACTATGCGAAGTGATGGCACTGGAAGGCGCATCCGAGCTGACGTGAACTCTGGGCGGCGACAGGTGCAGGATGCACGCGGGCGTGGACATCGGTCGCCTTCATGGGCGTCAGCAGGGAGGTGCAAAAGGTGCACCTGCCCCTTTCTCAGGCTACACTAGCGCTCCTTCCGATGCCCGAGCCGCGATGCAACACGGGTTTGCAACATTCCAGGACAAAATCCTTCCGACGCCCATGGTAGCCTGGCGTCGTTTTGTGTCGCCAGTCGCAAACGGTCGCGCGACCGCTGCTGGATGCAGTTGCAAATGATCACCTAATTTCTTGCAGGACTCTTTCTACTCAGACTTAGATTTTTTTTTTTTTTGCCCCGGCAGTTTCAATAGAAGTATTTATTGACGACTACACCATTCCGAAGATATTGGTAATGCAGCGGTAATAAAAATATTCTGATAACCACCCTAATGGCAATAATTCGACGTACAGACCTGCATGCACCGCCAGTCACCGTCAGCTCTCGTCAGCGCGGCATCCATGCCTGAAATCGGGGATAGTCATAGCAGCCGCGGTGGACGGCCGTCCCGCTAAATCGTCATTTCGTGGAAATCAATTGGCACGACGAGGCTCGAGAGAAGATACTTGAGTCTAGCTTGAGGCCGAATTCTATCCAGGTGCCTGAAGGTCACTGTGATCCCCGTGACCAACCACGTTTTGAGAGTCGATGTTGATGAGAATTCCCGCAACAAGTGATAAAGATGACGACAAATGACAAGACAAACGAGAATTCTGTGCCGGCTTGGCGTACCTTTTGATCAGCACATTGAAGCCACGCGATGAAATGTGTCACGTGCTGTACGAAAATTCCCCCTGCCTTCCTTTGTTCTCGTTTTTCTTCTGGGTGAGAAAAATAATTCTTAACATTGTATCTCTTTTCTTCGTTCGCTCCCCTATCTCTGTCTGCAAAATTTTTGTGGACTCCACTCAAAGCAAAAAAGCGCAATTATGCTTAACTATGTACTGTTTATTTTAAGTCGTTATTTCATTTCTGGGGCATCGAACTTAAAGGGACAGTAATGACAACTATTAGGTCGATGTTGATTGCTGTGATAGTAGTCACTTTTGTGCCAAGGAAGTGATTATGTTGAAATAAGATCACGTTTTAGTGGTACGCAACAGGTTAGCCCATTTAAAATTAGCCGCCTCAAGCGGGACGTGTCCCGTCACTGTTGCCGTGCACAACGTTGCCCTACTTTACTGTGCGGCCGCCAACACTAGTAGCAGCAGAACGAAGGCAGCGGGTGCGACAGCAGCAACAACAGCCTTTAAACAATTTACTGTGATGGCCTGCGAGATGGCAGACGTGCTTAATTCAACTAAGCCCGGCTAGATGGCACGATTTGTGCAGTTTAACCAGGCGAAAATTGAACTTTTGAACCACTCGCGCCATTCCCCATACAGTAACGTCTGGCGGTTCTTTTTTCATTGAATAAAACAGAAACAAGCAAGCAACATTTCATTACGTCTCTTGATGTGCGGAAGGTTCTTTATTTAGTGAAGCTAGTTCGACTGCTATCGAATAATTGCAGGTGGTACATTTCACGTCATCTGGATCATTTTGCAAATGTCCTACGCGTAGCGCACGTGTTCTCCTGCATTTGCCTTAACTTCTTGATAATTAGGACACTGCTGTTGATATTGTCGTTTTAGACGTTGTCATGCATGGAGCTTTTACTCTGACGTAAATTATTATTTGACTTTTGTGTCCCTTTAGGTTAAATATCGATCTCTTATGCTCCTCATGAAAAATGGACACTCCATTTAGTGGGTACAGATCATACTATCAATATTACTTCCTGCAGAGTGGGTAGGTGCCAATGATCCAAGAAGAATCATCATCATCAGAATCATCATTCTTACGAATATTTAACTTTATCGAACAGAAATTTATCGAACAGCAAGTGTACAGCCTACCTATGTGAAGAAAAACATTCTTTAAGAAGAGAGGACAGCTCTAGCAAAACGACGACTTCTTTGCTTTTTTTTTTTGTGGGGTCCAGTCTTATGTCATATTAACCAGCATGTATTCGGGTGAGTTGGTGCGATTACGTGAAGTATAACAAACCGCGAGGACACAAGCGTGCAGCCTTTTTTCACAAAAAGTAACCTCAATGTTTGTCTTCTTGTCTGTTGTCTAAATTTAATGTCAAGCTTTGTGTCTTCTCCGCATTTTTCCGCATGTAAAAGAATGGTGTTTTACCAAAGATATTTATTTTGTGTTGACGTGGTCAGATGCGTCATGTGCGGTTGTGAAGTGTCCATATTTCTGTTTTTCTGTTATATCTTATTCATTTTTCCAGTTTGGGTAGTGTCGCATCCGTTACAATGTCGTATCCGATGTGCGGCTGTGAATAACGTTAATAAAATTATTTTTACTAATATGTGAGCTACAGCCTAATTTTGTTTGGTTTTTGGGTGACCAGAACAAAGCATGTTCACACAATCTCGTGATTTGAGAAAAAATGAGAATTTAAGGCATACCGTGTCCTTTACCTTTCATGAAGTGAAACGATGGCAATATTCAAAGAAGAGACTGTACCCGGCGCTACACAGCACTCGCAGTGTTCAGATATCAGAAGCGCCTGGGACAATTATAATGCGGTTAAATCGCTTTTCTTTCTGCCTCTAAGTCAATATCTGTCAACCAAGACAAAACAAGGGCGACAATTTTTAGCTCGCTAATCATGCAGAGACGCCACCTAAAAGCACGAGAACCGTAAAAAACGACGGCCAGAATTGAATCCTTTCGGCATATGTTACTTTCCTCTGTCTCGTAGCGCAATTATTCATCACGTGTACGTACTATTTATTAAACCACGCCACGATTCTACACACAAGACAGTCTTCCTCAGCAGAAAAGCATAATTTTTTAAGGCTGTACGAACTTGTGTACAACTTTCTGATCGCTAGTGTATTACCTTTTTTTTGATGGACATGTACGACGTTCTTATCCTTGGCGTCTCACAATGTTCGTACGCGCTGAGAAGGGATCGCCACATGCATCCTGTCTTGCACGATGCAAAACCCAGTCAAGGCTGTCTCAGCCACCCGAGGCGATGAGCGATTGCGCGAGCACATTCACTAAGCTAAGGAAACTAAACAACAAATGTAAGCTAACGCAAAACCTATATGTGAGATCGAACGAAACAGTTCAGTTGTTGCTATTCACGTTGTCATTATCTCTTGCATTGTCTGACCAAGCCGCAGTAATAAATAGGCTCACTGTTTTTTCTTTGTGATGTATTGCTTTTCTTTTCCAATAATTCGTCTCGATTCTTCCAAAGGCTCGTGCTCAAGATATAAAAGGCAAATACCGTAGAATTACGCTTCCGCGTTCGTTCAAATTTGCTGCAAGCCTGACTTCAACATACACGTATCAATATTTATATACACAGTCGAAAAGGAGGACGACAAAGGTACTAAACGCATTTTTTTAACTAAAGTTTCGGCATGAGGGCCTGCCCTCCTGCCTGCGAGAATGTTAACACATACTACCTGCTGTACACGTAACGATGGAGATACGAAGCATTGATGTAGCAATGACGGGAAAAAATGGTTGTCTTATAGGCACTGACTTGAGCATAAAGGAGAAAAAGTGCACTTTATTCACCTCTGTTTTGACAATGATGCTGGGTGAGTGATTGACAGTAATTCCAGACTGTGTATCCGAGTCCAGTCGCGGATTGATGGCACGTGTGTCAGTGATGCGGGACGCTCATAATTCCGAGACTGTTAACCCTTTTCCCACTACCTTTGTGCGTAGAAAAAGGCTTCGCCTCACGCAATATTTACACGCTCAGCATCTAAACGAAGTGGAAGATGACAATCATTCTCCTCACCAAAAGCGTTGCCACATCTTTTTTTTTTTAAGGCAGGTGGGGAAAAGAGTTCTACCATTGTTTATTTGTGTGTTTGAGCGTGTGTGTTATGTGCTGGTGTATTATACGCACATGAAAAATTGGAAAAAAATGTTGAGGATGAGGAAGGGGTGCTGCAAAACAGCGAGATTGTTCTTTGCAGTCAAATTATGAGTGCTCCTCGACGACTTTCTGTAGCTCTTAATTCAAGGCGCTGGAACATGACACTGTGTCCTTCCAATAAAATGAAAAAAAAAGTACAACCCATTTATGTGTGATACGTCATTTTCGCCTCGGGCCTGCAATACCATTATCAAAAACCAAAAGTGGTGTTTTTCTCGGGTTGAAAAAAGACAGCCATCTTAAAATTGCCTGTATTATTTGATATGTGACATATTTTGTTGCCACGACACGTGCTGTGTTTGTGGACGTTAGAGATGACAATGTTTTTGATAGTGCTTTTGCATTCACGTTTCGTCGTCTATGGAGTCGGAACGGCCGCTGTAAAATACCCGTGGCGGCTTTCATTCGTCGCAAATGGTGTGCTCAGTCCGACAACGAAAGTGATTTCGTTCATAGGCGGAAACGTCGAAGGGTGCTGTTGTACACCCTCCGTTATTACATTAGGTGACTATACGGTAACTTGTCCTGTGTTTTGAGCAAATGCTAATCGTAGACAAATATGCGCATGCATACTTTGCATTTAGCTTTTAAATTGTGTGGTGCGGACACATTTATATGCAGTGTGGACACATTTCTGTGTGGTGTGGACACTCAATGTTGAAAAACGTGAACTCATTGCGTAAGTGTTGTGCTCTGTACATATGTATAGCCTTGTGTTTGCTACAAATGTGCGATGTTGACTTTTGTGCAAGAGAAGAGGAGTAGCCGGCTCCACGCATTGGCACCAACCTCTCCTTACATACATTTATTTAAAAAAAAACATTGGCGAAATGCTGTAGGCGCATGTGCTCATATTTGGATGCACGTGAAAGAACCCCAGGTGGTCAGAATTTCCGGAGCCCTTCACTACGGCGTCTTTCATAATCATATGGTGGTTTGGAGACGTTAAACCCCACGTATAACTCAATCAATCAATCAATCAGCTTTAAAATACATTCCCATTAGATCAGAACATGTAGTTATTACAGTAATATATGCGACTAAAATGAGGGTGCATTCAATAAAATGCTCACGCCTGAGCTTATATTCCTCGACTTTGCTAGCATTAATAACCTCAAGTTACAATGCAACACGCTAGCTATGTCATCGTTCGGAGTGAATCATAAAGTGAATCAAAGCGTCCCATTTCAAACTGTACCAGGTAGCCTGTTCGTCGAGTTAGTCGTCTTTATAAGGCGGCTCGAGCGCTGGTGCTCCGGACTGTCACGGAAAGTCGTGAGCAGTGCTTCAGGATTGACTAAACCTGCCCTTCTCTATCCCGTCCCACTCTACTACATGTTATGTGCGTGCAAGCCACCCAGCGTAGTCCGCCCGAGGACTGAGCGCACAAGCAGGGGGGCTTGAAAAGAGGCCGCCGCGTACGCGATTTGTGTAACGAGCAATGGGCAAGCAACAACGCACGCAGTCTTACTGCTTAGTATTAATCAATGATGCGTTTTCGATTTCTCCAGTTAACTGGCAGTGTGTTCAGGTATTACTTTGGTTGAGACTCTACCGTGATTGACTCAATGTTTGACGCCTACCAGCGACAGCGTTTGTGAAAAAAAGTTATCTTTAATGCGAAGCATTTCTTAGCGAACTTCGACGACTTTGAGCGTATCTATCGATCTATCTAGCCGCTTACGTTTGGGGGCTATTGTAGTTAACCCCTTACCTTGGCGTGAACCAAAATTAGCATGGGATGGCTTGGCGAACATGGCGAACATGACGCGCTGGTCAAGACATAGATAATCTCACAATCCAGTCGCGTACGTCGTCAAACACTTCCCGTCAGGCAGCGGCACATACCCACGGGCGGGTATGTGCCGCTGGTATGTGGATATGTGCCACAGGTGATTGACACTTAGTATCTACCTATAGGAGCGACGAGAACAAACTGAGGTAATTTCAACGCGTAAGCGTTAAAAAATACCCGACATGGGTAGCGTCGACCCAACGATGGCATAAAATAAATTTCAGTGTTAAGAAAAACCAGACATAGTCAGCGTTGACCCCCTGATGAATGCAAATAATGAATTTCAAGGTCCCAGCAGGAATCAAACCCAAGCATTTTGCGTGGCAGTCAAGCATTCGACCGCAGAGCTACGCCAGGTCTCGGAACTACTTTTCAAATAGACGCTAATCTTCGGGAAACGTCAATAGTGGTTGCAGTGCTGCCCACCTAATTTTATAAATATTACATATGCACTCCTTTGATACAGCCGTCACGTCGGGTTAACGTCAGATGAGGTTAAGTGCCGCGCGCTGAAGTTGATTTATGCAGCACTGTCCAGGGCCAGCATCTTCGCGAGTATCAGCGCTTCATAGCAGCTTCTGGTGTTGCTAACATGCATATTACAGTTGACATCGTTGCGCAAGTGCAAGCAACTGGTTATATAAACATCTGCAACTCTTCAACATATGTCTATGCGTGCCACATTTTTACATATACTTATCCTCGTATAATGACGTGTCGCTCGATAAAAAAAATTGCAGCTAGGCTCCCTCCACATGCTTCGCATAACGTCGATTCCCACGTACGTGGGTTCGGCCGATTTTTTTTTTATTCTTCGTAATACCATTTCCGCCGACGTGACTGCGCATGTACATTGAGTCAGTGATTCAGTTCTCTCTATGCAAAAATACAATATGATTAACTGCGCATTAAACAGACATGAAATTGTTCGGTGATTATCGTGGCTCACTATTAACGTGTTCACAGCAGCATCCACTGCATCACCTTTCTTTTAAGGAACTTCCTAGTGTCTTTTGAATAAATAATAGGAGGCGTTCATCACCAGCTCACAATAATTCGTACCTAGAGGTGTTCATGACCTAATGCCTTGCTCGCTGCGTGATTGTACTTGCGCGCTACTTCAAAACACGCGCAACTACAAAAAAAAAAGAGAACACGTGACACCGTTAGCGAGTTTCATGCAAAGAACCGGCTGACGTTCAACAAAAGAGCGACACAAATCCCGGCAGTTTAAGGCAACCTCTTGTTTGAGACGGTAGGCAGAGCATTTTTCTTCATCAACCTATATGTGCGAGCAAACATCTGTGAAATCAGGATCACTAAGTAGTTGCTACAATTAAATTCGAAGGTCTTCCGTGCCCAAACTGTGACATTGTTATAAGCCGAGCTGTGGCGATAGCCTTCACCCTAATTCTGACCACCTGGGGTTCCTGGTCTCGCAGCCTAAATCCGAGTACATAGATAACTGTTTGCTTCATTTTTCCTGCATCTGAGTTCGGGTGCCGTGATCGGGATTCGAACCCAAGCATTATAGGCCCGGAGCAACATCTTAGCCGCCGATCTACAGCTGTGGTCGTACTGAAAGTCAGGCTATATTCTCACCACATGTGCCGCCAGGTGATACGCTATGAAACTTTTTCTATTCAACTTTAACACTTGTGCGCCATGTTGACACCTTTTTTTCATTGCTTTAATGATCATGTGTTCTTCAATAATTTTTTTTTGTTGCGAGTCAGCGCTCGTCTGTGCCCCTTCTCTACTCTTCCGTCTTCCCCGTGGTCGCACTGTAGCCAAAAATGCTACAACTGTGAATTGTTGCGTGGTTAGTAAAATATTTCAAGGGTACAGTTAGCGCACACAATTCGAGCACATAATGCCACTGGAGTGAAAATTGGGTGTCGTCAGTAGATGTTTGCATTTTATGTGTTCAAGGGACTGAACGCCGACATCAGACCTGCGTGTCTGAATGACCCGTTCCATTGCTCAACAGTCGTGGATGCGGTTCAAGCGAAATTAAACGCGAAAGTGTACATAAATTCACGTGTGGGTTAGGGAAGCTCGAAGTTGTTACAGTAACTCCGGGAACTTCTTTATATTACGGATAGCAAAAGCATCCCACATAAAGCCAAGCAGTTTGATGATATTGAACCCTATGATTTTTTAAAACTCATGGCTGAAAATGTGAACAAAACGTAACAGCCTTAAAAATTATGTTGTCAACAAATATTGGTGAAATACAAATACAAAAGACACCTTTCCAATCATCTGAAATGGTGCAAAAAAAGGAATAATTGCAGATTTTGCTTTCGTAAAAACTCTGGCAGCCAGTTCCGTTTAACAAAATTCCAGCTGTTACCATTGACTGGTGCTTGATCCTAAGCGAGCGTTTATAATCAGTAATAGTCGTGATAATATGGAACCTGGAACCCAAAGCACAGTGGTTTGAGTTCATAAGGGTTATTCTTGCATGGAACGGTAGTTTTCATTATATTTAACATTGCAATTCATGCTACTTGCTCTTACGAACAGTTTTGGCTTTTGACTCACGCTAACGTGCCCAGGCACAATGCTCATTCTGCTAATTTCGCAGAACTGCGTGCTGTTTTAGTGAATAAAAGACAATGCGGTAAAACATACACTGCAGGCAAGTTAAATGCCGTAACCAAGAAATATGATAAAATGTAGAGCCAAAAGGAGTGGCTAGAATGAAACAACGGCTACCATGTAGCCAATAGTATCATTACAAGGCAAGCTAAGGGGTAAGTATCCACGTGTTTCTGTTCTGAAGAAAGTGTCGCGAAAGCTGAATCCTAATGCGGAATGTGTGGAAATCGCCGCCGCGTACTCACATGCTGATTGCAGTTGCCGCACACGTCACGAAGAGAGAAGAATCACTGAACAGGTCTACTTTGCAGCCGGCGGTGTCGTCGACCGTGGCACTGTGAAATGGCAGCACTTCACTGCCGAACACGGGCCAAGTATTCAGGCCAGGCGATGCAAAACGTCGGTGAGACTCCGGGAGCGCCGGCGTTGCATCCGACGTGGCCGCGCGGCGAATGAAGTTACACTCTGCGATGTATGCAGTTTTGCCTTGCTGCTGGGCTTTCCACGGGAGAGCTGCTGCATTGCCGGCATCCCTCGTCAGCCGGCGGCAATGAGGAACAAAAAAAAAAAAAAAAGGCGAGCGAGAGAGAGAGAGCAAAACGTGCTAGTGTTTCCTCCTCCAAGAAAGACCTTGCCGTCAGACGCTTTCGACATTCGCTTCACTTCCAGCGCACCTTTCGTGCGTGCGTTCCCTCGCCGCTCTTTGTCGGTGCCTCGAAGCGGCGTCATTAACGAATGTGTGTCCACGTGAGTGCGTTGGTAAACCAATTTGTATTCCGCTGCAGTCAGTGAAGCTTCCCATATCGCTCAACTTGAAGCACGGAACGAATACTTAACAGTCGCGGCTGTTGTAATAATATCAACTTACTGTTCAAGTGAAAGGGAGTAAGTACCAAATACAAGTTAACGGGTTAGGGTGCGCAGTGACATTTTGATGTTTTGCTCCATGTTACTCTATTCGCATACCTTGCCGCTCATTTACTTCATTGACTCGAAGGTAACCTTTCAGGCGCAAGAATTACGCAGGGGAAAGAGCACATCTGGAACAATTGTTTGCAAAGTTATGCACAATCGTATTATTGTTTGACAGATAATGCCCTAACGAGGCAATGAATGTCAAAAATTTATTATTATCTGACGTTTCAGGAACTAATTACAATTTAAATAACGAGCTTCAACGAGTATTTGTGCTTATGAGGAAACAAGTGGCTTTTGTAATTTAATGCATGTTTTGACGGGTTTGAAACTCTGGGCCACGAGCACGAAAGCTAATATTGCTCTAACGCAACGCAATCAACAAACGCAAATATTATATAGTTTATGAACCGAAAAAAGGGTATTTTTGAGTGCTCGTTTTTTTTCTTTAGACAAAATATTTATGAGAGCTAACAAAAAGATTAACAGGAAGAGTATTGCATATATTATTTGCAATAACTGTGTTCTAACTGCGAAGAAACCAAAGAGGACGAAGAGATGGTTTGCTGCCGGCAGAGAACGATCTGAATTATTCATGCAAATTTGTATAGTTAGAACTAAAATGAAAGCGAACGACCCGAACAGCTAAAAATGATAACTTTAAAGGTGGCAAGTTCCTTTCTGACGGAGCAACAAGAAATAAAGAATGCTATAGCCGAACTAAGGGTAACTCTCCAGTTGTTTCTGTTCATAAGATGGACGACACGAAAGGTGGATTCTACTAACGTTCAACAAGTTTCTTGCGATGTGGGTCAACCCTCGCTTCTCCAGGATATTCATGCGTATAGAGACATCAGTGACATTTCGCATGGACGTGATTAACAAGATCATGTATTCTTGAAAGAAAGCAAGATATTTGTTTTTCGCTGCTTGAAAAAACAACAAAAAAGGTTCATTGGAGGACGAATCGGAGAAGAAAATATATACATACGTAAACACTAGCCGCTCAACCTCCCCGTCAACGGAGTGCAGCGCATCCGTTTCCGCGTGTGTCTGTGCGTCACACATTCTCTCTCTCTCTCTATTGTTCAAACCGCGTCTCGCAGTTTTCGTGTCGTCATACATTATTCTTGTGTCCTCGAACGAGGCGTCCCATTGGCTCCTACTAGTTTAGGCGAGCGTATTCAAATGTCCATGCTCCCTCTTTCTATGAACTGCTACTGCTTTTTCACAAGTCAACTCTGAAGAATAACACGAGCCTTCGAACGAGAGAAGGGGCTGTTCAATGAGAAGGATGGGTCCTAATGGATCACCGTTCTCTTTGATTCGAGACACGCGTATTTCGAGCTTTTAAGACAATTAAGGACTTGACCGACCCATATAACGTGCTTTCACATTTTGAATCGATAATCAAATACCATGGCGCGATCACTCACACTTGCGACACCCACGCTAGACAGCGGCGGAGAATGTTTACGTACCTGCCTTGACATGCGATGCGAAATTCTTGAACACGGGGTGTATAGATCCATTCCATGTTTGTAAACACAGATAGGCCGACGTCGACATTATGGGCAAAATAGCGACCTCCGCACGTA
>NC_051165.1:241647588-241665088 GCF_013339725.1 Rhipicephalus microplus
TTCCTATTGTACATAAATGATTTGCCCAATTATGTGTCTGCAAAAATCCGCTTTTACGCTGATGACTGTGTTCTATATAATGTAATTATTACCAATGATGACCACAATTTACTTAATGATTGTTTTGCACAATTTTGCAGATGGTGTGACACATGGCAAATGAACATAAACTTTACTAAAACAGTTGTTCTTTCCTTCTGTAAACGCAGCTCCGTTTCGTTGTTCGATTACTCCTTCAATGGCTCCTCCCTGTCACGTGTGTTTGAATATAGTACCTAGGCCTCATCTTCACACCCAATATGTCTTGGTCTAAACATATCGAATACTCTTGCAATAAAGCTTTAAAGAAACTGGGCTACCTAAATCGTACATTAAAAGATGCTCCACTCGAAACAAAGTTGCTAACGTATAAATCGCTCATCCGTCCTATCCTCGAATATGCCTGCCCCGTTTGGAACCCTCATAAAAAATCGGACATCAGCACAATAGAATCCGTTCAGAAGAAAGCCATCCGTTTCATTTCCCGCCGTTACGACTGGAATTTCTCACCCTCCTCTCAACTTGCTACGCTAGGTCTGCAAACCCTGTCCGAGCGACGCGAGCTCGAATGCCTAAAGTTGATGCATATTCTTGTTAATACCCCACGCTACGCATTAACTAATGATTATCTGTCTCCTGATAATCTGAAACCCACAAGGAATAGCCACAAACTCAACCTGACACAATTCCATCCACGTACTAACCTATATAAATTCAGCTTTTTTCCGCACACTATAGAAAAATGGAATATATTGCCTGGGTCAACTAGATCATTGCCTTTAGAAGATTTCTTGCATGAATGTATTGATTCGCGATTTGTTTATTAAGAGCTGCAATTTCTCGCATGAAAGTATTGATCCGCAATTTGTTTATTAAGAGTTATATTTTTGCTTGTTAGGAGTTGTATCCTTGTGTGTGCTGATGTATAGCAAACCCACTCCTGCGATAGCCCAATTCGGGCTGCAGTATGTAAAAATAAATAAATAAATAAAGTGCACTTGATTTCACTCATACAGACGTCCATGCTCTAACGTGAGTTCTGACGTTACGTCAGGCCACAAAGGACCTTTTAAACGTCAGTGTATTTGAAGTACCTAGTTAGCCCACACTGTGAACACAACCACAACACTTACAAAAACACGTCGATCTACATCTTAACGCTTAGCTCAAAGCCAACAGATTCAGCCAATTCGATTACTCGCCGACTGCTTCGCATCAAACCAATTCCTACAAACAAAGCGTGTGATGTGACGAATTTTTCGCTACGTTCTTCCACCTTTGCGCTTTTTCGCGCGGTTTCATTTCATTTTGAAAACCTACCAACTCACCCAACTACATCACCTTCCCGTGGTTCTGTAAACAGTTTTACTGAGGGCTCCAGGTACGTATCGTTAGCACATTATCGCTAGTGCTTGGGCGAATGCACAGAACTTCACGCAGCAGCGGTGTAATTCCCACGTGCTAGTTTAAACTGAATTTTCAAAATGTCTGTTTCAGATGTGATAGTCGCAAGCACTATAAATGAATTATTGAGAGAGGCTACATACTGAAAAAAGGGGGCTAGATTTTTGCGATGTATATTTAGCGTCACTCAAATGAAATTTTCTCGCCTTTTCTTCAAATGATGCCATGACGTATGGCTTATGGGGAGCGATTAGATTTTATGGCACTTGAAGTTATCATGTTGATGGATTGATTGATGTGTGGCGTTTAACGTCCCAAAACCACCATATGATTATGAGAGACGCCGTAGTAGAGGGCTCCGGAAATTTCGACCACCTGGGATTCTTTAACGTACACCCAAATCGAAGCACACGGGCCTACAACATTTCCGCCTCCATCGGAAATGCAGCCGCCGCAGCCGGGATTTGATCCCGCAACCTGCGGGTCAGCAGCCGAGTACCTTAGCCACTAGACCACTGCGGCGGGGCGTTGATTATTTTGTCACCATGATGTTTCGCATAAAATCCAACTGCGACAGCACTGCGTGGCCCGCCGCAGTCACTGTCGAGTTGAATTTTCGTTCTTCTTCGATGTCGTGACCATCCGACTAAAGCGCTGTCGCGATCACGTGGCAAGATATTGCCACGCATGTTTCTTATTTCCCTTTTCTGTATTGGGCTTACGCCCACGGAGACCGTCAGCAATGCTCAGCACAAACCGCGCCTAGGTGTTCGAGAATTTCCGCGGTAGTAGTCTATAGATCCTTGTGTTAATATCGCGCGCAAGGTGCGAACACTCGAGCTTATTCGAGAGCTTGCATGAAGACCAGTGATAGGGCTGTAAAATATCTGTCCAAACCGGATATCGGTTCTTAAAGGGCTCATAAACTATACTCGCAGTTCAAAGGCGAGCGTGGTTCCCATATAGCACATTCGCTACTTTTCCCACAGGCTATATCACCTGCCCGCCACTCATTCGCATAAAGCACGTGTACAGTCGAAGCACTATAAGCGTCGAACCTATCAGGATTTCACACCTGTTGGGTACACACAGTTATTTTGCGTACTCGGAAACGGACAAGGCGAAGTGGAATGGGTTTGTTACGATAGTCGCGTGAGACAAGGAAGAACGGCAACTGCATGGCAAAGCAGGATAGGGGAAAATTCGCAGCTGATAGTCCTCGTATATGTACCAATCGACAGTTATCACAACATCTATACGTTGCGAGAATCAGCCTTTTGTCGTCGTGAAGGGCACCTAAAAGATTAGAAACGCCAGGAGACAATAGCACGCCCGTAATTTGCATATACAAAGGCTGTATAGATGCTCTTTAATGCCTCTCGTTTATGGCAATTTACTTTAGGACAACTTCCAACAACTTCCAATGAAAGCAGAAGGATAAGTGTGTGCGAGAAAAGTAAGATTGTGTGCGTCCCTCAACACTTTATCATGCCCCCTTATTGTCACCATCTTACAGTTTCGAAGCGTTAAGGAGCAGAGTATGTGTAACATCGCGAGAGTGTATAGTGTATAGGGAATGCTATAGTATTTTTAGTTTTTTTTTTAGTCATGGTGACTTTTTAGGGACTTGGATAGCCCGTTAGCTCTCTTGGCGAAATTGTCTCGGTAAACTCCAAGTGACCGGGTTCAACGTCTCGGTCTGCATTATATTATTACGTACGCGTGGTCCTTTGGCGCTATACTTTCATCTACATACGGGATGTCTTATTAGAGAGGCGTCTGACGGAGTATCAACGCTGATTCATTATAGGCTTGGCGAAAAAAAAATCACATTGAAGTATAGAGCCTCGTGATAGAACGGTAAGTTTCTCAACTGAGGCTTTAAAAATGTACTTAGCATTACTATCATGAACAGGAAAACAAAGCTGTTTATGGCATGTGTTACCCTTAGGGCATTTTTCGTGTCTCAAGTTTTAGATGGGATACATGTTACCGTTTTAGCAAACAGAGTCGTGTTTTCTGTTGTAATATAACCAGTCCGCCTCGGTGGTAATGTGGTTATGGTGTTCACCTGACATTTTCTGGTTCGATCATGACTGCGGCGGTCACATTTTGATGGAGGTTAAATGCCAATGACCTGAGCACTGTGCGATGTTAGGGCACGTTAAAGAAAACTAGATGATCGAAATGGCCGGAGCATTCCACTACAGCGTCCCTCAGAATCATATCGGAGGTTTAGAATGCTAACTCTCAACAATTATTCAAAATGAAATGCCCGTTATGGCACCAGGCTAATGCTGTTCAGAAGGTCATACACACAAAAAAAAGGCATTGAAGGCGTTACATTTGTTTTACTGGTGGAACACCGCGCAATTATTTGATAAACAATTGTATCGGGCCAGTTTGTAAGGATTCATCTTGCTAGGAAGCGCAGCCACTATTACAAAGAACACACAACGCAAGCGCTTATGTTGTGTGTTCTTTGTAATAGTGGCTGCGCTTCCTCGCAAGATGCAATTATTTGAGTACTGGGCGTGAACGCAGTGTTTCTGCTAAGTGCGTCTACTAAAGAAACGTGTTGTCGAATTGCATAGCACCAAATGAATGCTTAATTGTCAAAAACTTGGAGAAAAGCATTTGCACACACATTCAATTTTTTCAAAAATTTCACGAGTATAAATGTCGTAAATAGTGCAACTGTTATGTGAAAATGTTCAAGTTTAGCCTCGCTTTCTTAAGAGTTGAATAACCAGATATGTCAGGGCAGTTACAAATAGCGAAAGTTCAGCAGACACCACGTGTAACCTGGGAAATCCATGAAAGGTGGCTGTGCTTTAAATTGTTTATTCAGAGAAACGTCACAAAGAGGCGCTAAAGATAGGTATACGAATGCACTCACTGACATACGTTAAACAGCCGCGTGGGTTCTGTATAACCAGTTGTTTATAGTTGCGTTACAATATCAGCAGCAGCATGAACATAAGGAACGACAGAAATGTTACGCTGATGTGAAGCGCTGGCGCTTCATACAAGCTATCAGAGGTTCATATTTGTGATGTGACGCGCCGATATAAAGTGGGGATGGCAGCCCTGGACACTGCTACATAAATCAACTTCAGTGGTTGGCATCTAACTACAATTGAGATTAATCATACGTGATGGGCTTATTATATATAGTGCATATCTCATGCTTATGAAATTGGATAGCCAGCTCTGCAACCATAATTGACGCTTCACGAACATTAAGGTCTACTTAAAAAGTTGTTCCGAAACCTGGCGTGGATCTGTTGTAGAACACTTGGTTGCCACGCAGAATGCTGTGGTTCGATTCGGGCTAGGACCATGACATTTATTCTTTGCATTCGTTGGGTGATCGCTGACGATGTCAGCGTTTTCTGAACGCTCACGCGCTAAAATTTCCCATGACTTTTCTCGCCGTTTCTGGGGAGATATAAACTGTCAGTCACCCGTGGCAGAAACCACCATACCTGTGGCAAATACTCGCGCCCGCTGGTTTGGCCAAACATCTGGCGGAAAGGGTTCAATGTGGTACGCGACGAGATTGGGACTTTATTCGAGCCATGACGAGCGAGTAATATTCGTCAAATCATCTTACCGCATCCTACCCTGCCCTATTAGTTTTGGTTCACTCCAAGTTAAGGGAGTAATCATGAGAGGAGCACCCAGACGTGGATGCATGGACGGACGGACGGATGGACGGACGGACGGGTGGGTGTTCTAAGTCCTCGCAGTAAGCTAAGAAATACTTCGCGTACAATAATAGTATTTGCGATTTAACATTCAAAAAGATCGACATCAATATGAGCTCCAGAAATTCCGACCATATCGTGTTTTTTTTAACAAGCACTGACGATGCACGGGCCTTTACTCTTTCGCCTACATAGATATGTGACCACCGCGACTGGAGTCGAACCCGCAACCTTCGGGTCAGGAGACGAGCACCTTAACTATTGTTTTGTTATGGCGGACTGGTCGCAAGTAGCATGAAGGAAAACTAATTTTTAATTCGAAGTCCATAAAGAGGGCTAGAGTATTGCCAGAAACAGTTTTGTGATGTAACTACGAACTACTGAATATAATGAAAAGCCGTGTTTCAAAGGTTTAATCGAACGGCTAGACTCTCTCATCAGCGAATACATCCGCGCAAATGCTAAATAGGAGCTCTGCTGAAGCACTATTATTATACCGTTAGGACGAGCTGGTGAACATGCAGAAAGTTGGGCTCAAGGGAGGGAAGGTACCGAGAGAGTCGCTCATCCTGAGTCGGCGATTATGTTCAGAAGGCATATTCTGAAGAAGTGATCCTTCTATGTGCGCTAGATCAGAACGATTCTTGATGTCCCTCCTCACTGAAGCGTAGGCAGCTGCGATCTCCAAGCCCGACACATTTTTTTTTTCCCGCGTGAACTTTTCATCCAGGCTAGGCGGGCGGTCTTGGACAAAGTATTCCTACAATAAAAGACCCTCCCCACCTTCCTAAAGTAGTGATTATTCGATGAAGATTTCTCTCTGCCTCTCTCTTTCTCTATCTCTCCACAATTTTTCTGTCGGCACGTGAGCATGCAGATAAATTATGAAGAGCCTTTCGAGTTGGATTACTTGTTGAGCTTCGACTATTTCGTCCAACGTGTTGTGGACTCCCAAAGGGAGCCTTCTTTTGCTGCTGGTGTATTAGGGGGAGTCCTAGGACTAGTGAATTATTGCATCTAATGAATTAGTGCATCTGTTTTGTCCATTTCCTCCCTGTTCTACTAGACAAAGGCCGCTGTGATCATGGTATGGCTTTTCGTAAAGGCTTGAACCATAGGTACAATGCTTCTTTCATTCATTACTTCTTTTCGTTGGTGACCCTTTGAATTAAGCTAATCGCGGACATGACTTCACTGTGGAGGCGTGGCATCGCTACCCGATCCATTATTTCTTGCCCTTGTGCTTGAAGCGAGAACATCTGCAAAACGCGAGTGTAACTGCTGTCGCGTGCCATGACACGAGTATTCAAATCACGCATAAAGACAACACCCCCCCTTGATTTGCGGCCGACGAAGTCGGAGTGCTCACTTAGAGCATGCTAAATCACACAGGAAGATGTGCACAGCTTCACGCGTGAGTGCTTCTTTGTCATAAATAATGACTTTCCCCTTAAGATACGTAGAAACTAAAGTCAAATATTCAAAGGGAAGTGCTTGTGAAACGTGCGACACGTGGCTGCTTATATTCAACCGTGTTTACGAAGACATCTCGAGAAATGACCTTTAGCGAACAGAACGAAAGGCTCACTTGGTCTTTGAGATTCAAAATACGCACACCTATGTACACATAAAGACTAAAAAGGTTATCACATAATAAAGGGTTATAATAGAGAACCGAACGAGCATACTTATGAACTGCATTGTATTGAAGAAACACTTGGATTTCATTTTTTATCTTTTATCGTTGATTCTAATAGCCCCTTTTAAATATTAAAACCACTTCCACGGCCCCGCCGCGGTGGTCCAGCGGCTAAGGTACTCTGCGGCTGACCCACAGGTCGCGGGATTGAATACCGGCTGCGGCGGCTGCATTTCCGATGGAGGCGGAAATGCTGTAGGCCCGCGTGCTCAGATTGGGGTGCACGTTAAAGAACCCCACGTGATCGAAATTTCCGGAGCTCTCCACTACAGCGTCTCTCATAATCATATGTTTGTTTTGGGATGTTAAACCGCACATATAAATCAAAGCATATCAATGAAAAAAACGACTTCCGTGCCTGATAAACCTTTACAAACCGTGGAGCCGACAAGAAAGCGAACCACCTTGCAAACGATGATTAATTTCTCTGTCTTTTTTCATCTTTATCTATTTCCACATGTTCTCCTTCTTTCTTTCGTTTTTCTCTCTTTATTCATCTCTGTTATATTGCTCTTCTCTTTCTGGCCCTCCACATCACTCTTTTATCTCTCAACTTTACTTTTCTTTCCCACCCTTTGCTTTATTATGTTAAGCATGACTATATGCTTTGGTTTAGCCTCTCGCGTAATCTTTTTGTTCCTGCTTTCCACTTCCTCGCGCTCAGTTCTCTTCCTCCTGCCCTTTCTAAACGATGATATATGAAGCCAATTGTCATGCCTTACTCTCTGCCCTCTTTCTTTTCTGTCTCCTATACTTCAAGTCACTCGTCTTCACTCTCACTTCTCTTTCCCGCCCCGTTGATACACGGATGGCCGTGCTATGCTAGGCAAATACCCCCTTCTTGTAGTGCCTAAACTATGCTAGAGAAGATAATAACATGCTTTAGCCTATATCCTCTTCTTTCTGTCCATTTTTCCCCTCGTTATATTTCCCACCCCGTTGCTTTTAGCCAAGCTCGGATTGGCGGTCCATACACGTGGGACTAGCCGGTTGGCGCAGGGTCTCCCCTGCGTTCTTTCGGGACCAAAATAAAGTTTGAATCATCATCATAATCGTCATCATAGTAAGCTATGCATCGCTATGCTATGCTGGGATATGCTTGGCAGCCTCGCCGCGGTGGTCTAGCGGCTAATGTACTCGGCGACTGCTCCACAGGTCGCGGTATCGAATCCCGGCTGCGGCAGCTACATTTCCGATGGAGGCGGCAACGTTGTAGGCCCGTGTGCTTAGATTTGGGTGCACGTTAAAGAACTCCAGGTTGTCGTAATTTCCGGAGCCCTCCACTACGGTGTCTCTCATAATTATATGGTGGTTTTGGGACTTTAAACCCCTCATATCTATCTATCTGTTTGTTTGTTTGTTTGTTTGTTTGTTTGCAATATCTTGCAAAAATGCGACGTTCAAACTTTAATACACTCTTCTCTGTTTCGAATGCTGGCGGCGCCGCTGCCGTGCTACCTCGGCTGATCTATAATCCTGGTTTGGAGGAACGACAGTCACGTTCCTGTCTTCACTTCCGAGAAGACAGGGCCTCTGGTTCTCCCTCGGGGGCGCCCTACGTTCTGGCCACAAATTTGCCGGAGTTTTTAATAATGTTATTGCCACCACCATCACTACCATTCGATTACTGGCCCATAATCGTAGTGGGTTTGTGCCACTTTTAAAATCCTCTTCGTTGCGCTGCAGTTTTCACATTTGTGCCATGGCAGCTACAGTCATACCGGAGATGGAATATTGCTTTCAGGAAAGTCAAGAACACCGCTGTATGTGCACGCCGTTGCCACCACCTCACTCAACATGCCAGGCGCATTCACACGAAGAAAGCAATGGTCAATGGTTGCCTTGCGATCCCATCTACTACTCGCGGGACTGCCAGCACCAGGTCGAGATGTTGCCTTTTGAGACAATCGCGGCTCAACAGGCTCCTTTTCCGGGCTTTTTCGTCGTGGAGGCAGTGGCCCCCGCAGAAGACGACATGGGGGTAACGAACCAGCCATCAATCACTCTTTCGTTCGATGATAAAAATGATCAGATCGGAAGTTGGACGAATCGGGAGCGGAAGGGCAAAGCGGTAACGACGATTCATTTCTCCGAAAGCGGTAGCAGTAGCAGCCAGTCGGTAGCTGCTAAGGCCAGGGGCAGGCGCCTTGTCCGGCGGCTGGGCTCTACGGCGCCCAGCATCAGCAGCCTGGCTCCGAACTGGATGCCAGAGGAACTCAAGCGCTACTTTCGCAAATACAGCCGCAAGGGCCACAGTGGCAGCCCGCGCCATTCACCTGCCAGACCAGGGAGGTCGTCAGCGAGCCGCAAGCGCAAGAAAGCCACGTCGCCAGAGCGCCCACACTCGAGCGTCGCGACTCACCACGCGTTTCTGGCTTTCCTGGTCGTCGCGGTGACAATGCTTCTGGTGGGCGTCAGCGCAGACCTGTACGCAACCTTGTCGCGAGGGGATGGTCGACATCCTTTCCGTAGGACTCCCGCTCCGCTAGAGCCTTTTCAGAAAAACGTGTATGCTGAGGCGACGTTGTCGGCAGCACGGCACAGAAACGACGAGGCCCCTAGTTTCGTCAAGGACCGCCAGGCACTCGCGAAATACACGGCTCGACCTGCTCAGCGTGCTATGAAAAGCACGCTACGTTCCCCGTTTCATATCACCGAGAGTAGCGCTGAAGAAACAACTCAAGAGATAGGTGTCAGTTCCGCCAGCGACAATGAAGAGGGTGAAGTTACAGGATCTGAAGGTAACGAGGACATGAAGGCTGCTGCTTCGAACGAAACACGCGTAAGTGCATTTGCAACTTTCCACTGGTATAATAAGGCATCGATTAAAAGCGATCACGAAGGTTATCCACGTGCCTATCACGCGTTTAACTCGATTTGAAGGTGCGGTTTGTCTGCCGCAGTGGCCCAATTATAACGTCTTGCTCGGCGCTGCTCCAAAAGTAGCAGGCTTGATCCCGGCCTCGATGGTTATTCAAATCTTGGGAGCCCTCCGCTACATTTGTCTAGAAATCTTACTATGCTTTTGGCACGCGAAACCTCACAATTACCGAATATTAGCTATATATATATATTTTCGTGCGATTACCGTGGTATAGCTTGCCAGGTAAGGTGTCGCTCCGCAATGCTCGAGGGCGCGGTTTCAATTCCTGGCCATGGCGGCCGCACTTCGATGGGACGAAATATAAGAACACCTGTGCGTCTGAATTAAGGTGCCCGTAAATGAACCCCTGGGTGTCGCAATTATCGGGAGGCCCCCACCACGGCACGCTTCGCAGTCACATAATCGTTTTCGTAATCAAAACTCTACTTATTAGTAATCACTATTATAGATGATATATGCCAAGCACGGTTGAATGTACATGGTGTACGTGGAGTACTCCTTTCTCATGTACTTGGGCTCGCCTATAGAAGAGGAGACTTAAGACAGCAGAAACACCTGTAGCACTGATAATGGATACCGCTGTTTGGTTTGAAACAGTACTAGTTCGAATCTGTACTGGTTCGCATAAACACCAAGACATATCACTGAAAACTCCTCATATTGTCTTTTACAGACACGGTCACCTTGCGACGCCTTCGCCTTCACCTTCTGCGAAAGTCCGCGCAACGAATTCTTTTACAGGCGCTCCTTAAATGCTTGCGTGGCGGTGGCCACTGGCACGGTCGGCCTTTGCATCAGCGGCCGTAACCGGTTCACTTCCAAGAGGAGCTGCCAACAGACATGCGTCGATGCAGAGAGCAGCCCCGAGCACTGCCTCGTCGATGCGGTATTCAGGAAATGCGAAAAGTAAGGAGATCGTTTAAAATCTGGCCTTACATGGCCCCTAAACAATATTCGATAAATTAGTAACATTTCAAGCTAACGTGCGCATCAAGTTCAGAGAGCCGTCACGATCAACAAACGTGGCAGTGCTACGACCGCGGCTGCCTCATTAATTCAAAAAAAAAGTGCCGCCATATCCACGAAGTGAATGATGATGAGTGGGCGGAGCTCTGGAGGAAAACCTGGTAAACCATGAATCTTCCGTACATTTTGCCTGCTCGATTTTATTACAATGCTCCCCCTAGCGTACGTCGCCGCACTAAATCGAACGATTGCCTTCCACCAATGACACGTGCCATATGTGACATCATTCCTATTTTATAACATCTCGCATCTTTCATCATCAACTACAAGTACCACCGTCTAGTTTATAACATCTTGCATCTTTTCATCATCAGCTACAGGTCCCGCCATCTAGTGAGCACTGAAAGAACTAAACGAGAGGTGGCTACATGCAGGAGACGGTGCCGCTATTTAGTGAACACTGCAAGAACTAAACGAGAGGAGGCGACATGGATGGATGGATGCTATGAGCGTCCCCTTTATAACGGGGTGGTGACAAGTATGCCACCAGGCTCGACAAAAAAAAAAACCCTTTTTCTTTTTTGATGTTGGCCTAATGCCTCTACTTCGATAAATTCTATCTTAATGGAAAAAAAGGTAAATTTTCAGCTTAAGTTCTCTGCCATTTACGGCACACTGTCCATATTTTATTTTTCCAATGTTTATTTTTGTCCTTTCTCTCTAATTTTCTGCCACCAATACTCTAACCGTCTCTTACTTATTTCAATCGCGGGTGTGTTCAGCTTTCCATTGTTGTCCCTAAAACCCAAGGCTTCCTGTAGGCTCGTGCCCAAACGTACACCTGGGTGGATATCTCCACATTCATCGGAGATACGTGAGGCGGTACCGCCATCTAGTGGACACTGCAAGAACTAACCGAGAGGTGGCTACTTACAGGGGATGCACAGCCCACGCCTTAAGGAGCTTCGCCCCTAAAAAATTCCTTCTCACCTCCGGGGTCAGTTCAGTCTCTCAGCGTTCGTGGTGATGGCAACATTTTCGTCTGCTCGTCACCCACAATACCTGTTACTCCGTTCGTAGCTTCGTAGCTACGCGCGCTTGCCGCTCTTCATTCTCGCATGGTGAGGAGGAGCATACGGCCAGGAGGAGAGAAGAAGCAATGAACGTCGCCCTGAGATTGGGCTAAAGGTGATAGCAGCGTCACCACGCTCTAGTGTGGACAGGCAGCCGGCAATGCGCAGAACGTGCGAGCCTGTTGCGTGCGCATCAAGTGCATTAAGTGCAGCGCGTTCGCGATGCTCTCCCGTTGGACTTGCTCTCAAAATCATTGCCTCTCGCGTTTAGATGGGCGCTGCCTTCACGGAGTGTGGTCTCTCTCTAGCGCGTGCGCTTGTCAGATCCGTGATTCGGGAGAACACGAAGGTCACTTCGCTCGCTGCTGCGGCTGCGTTTACGTAAGTAGCACGCTGCTCACACAAAGAAGTAAGAATCGGGACAGTTCTTGGCACGTATCCTTTGTATACTTGTGCGTTCGTTTCGTGTGTCTTTCTGTTTGCGCCCCTTAAGTGTCGACCTGTGTCATTTGTCAGTTCCCACTCGTCCTCTGTATGCTCATTTCGTGCGTGCTTCTGGTTGAGGTGCGCGCTGCAACCTTCCAACTGGTGGACGTTCTTCATGCAACTTTGCCATTTGTTGCTGTAGCATTCATACCTTCGCCCTTGTGGCCAAACAATGCACATTGAACGCTCAACTACCTCTTTGAAGAAAAGCACGTTTCAGTCTCGTGTTATACCGATTCCTAGAAAGTAGGATAAGCCACGTTTATTATTATTATTATTATTATTATTATTATTATTATTATTATAGTAGTAGTAGTAGTAGTAGTAGTAGTAGTAGTAGTAGTAGTAGTAGTAGTAGTAGTAGTAGTAGTAGTAGTAGTAGTAGTATTGGTGTTGTTGTTGAAGGTAATCGCGTGAACAAAACAATGACCTTGGTGCGCAGGCAGGACGTTACAGGCGAGTGGTGGCACTTCGACGGCCATTCGTGCCTCGAGTGGAACTTCACAGCTGGCCTGTGTCCTTCGTACCACAGCGACGTGTTCTCATCACGGCGTGACTGCTGGGTCAATTGCTTGGCCAAGCCCCGCAAGCGGCTCTGTCGGGCGGCCACCCCCGACGTTTGTTACAGCGCACACCTCAGGTTTCCATATTTTGCAGCTGGTGGCTCAGTGGCGCAGTGCCTCAAGGTGTCATCGCTGAGCTATCCCGGACGCCGCTGCCTGATCGGTACAAACCGGTTTCAAACGATGCGAGCCTGCCAGGAGGCTTGCGTGTCAATCACTCAAAGCGACTCAACACGCGTGCATCGACATGTTCCCGCTCTAGAGTCAAACCTAACTTTGAATAAATATACGCATGGATAGAAAAGAGAACCATGATTTTAGTACTGTATTAATCTGAACACACCAGGTGGCCGTCGGGACGGTCTAGTGGCTAAGTTTACATGGGCACGCTAACCTTCGTTACGATGATACTCCGTTAACAGGAGAAAACTAGTCAGTGCCAACTGCATTTGGCACTTGTTACAGGTAAAAGGTTGTCCTTGGCTTTGGTATACGAAGCAGCTCATGTGACACTCAGTTTTAAGATTAAGGATACAAACGTTTAGCTGGTTTTTATAAGTATATATAATAATAATCAGCCCAAACGCAAGACAGCCGACAAGCGAGAGGACGTACACGCAGCTCTGCGCTGCGTCTAAGTCCGCAATGCAGCATTGGCTCTTACAATGCAGCTAGTAGGAGTAATTCAGCTGCTTGAAAGAACACGTCTTGCTAAACACCGTAATCTGTGATCAAGGGTCCCTTGCTCCCAATGAGCTACTAAGCTAATTTTTTTCTTGGGCAGTGGTGTGAGTATTCCCGTGGCCCTGGTACCATCTAATGGGGATTCCATTCGATGAAAAATAAAAAAAAGCATTGAGGAAGAGCTCCGGAAGGTAACTGAATACACTACCAGTTGTTCACAGAGGTGTGACAGTTCAGTCGTGGAGGAATTTTTTTGCGGTTCGCTAGACCAGGCCTGTGCATAAGATCTTCTCAAACGCACTTATGCATCTTTATACCAGTGAGCTGTTTTACACCTCCACATTTCGCATGTGTCAAAGGGTTAGTTCCTGAGGTGGAATCGAGCCTAATTTCCCCAGAGATTTTAGAAATGTTTTCCGTAGCAGGAACCATATCAGTGTTCTGGTGCTCGCGTAGCATCGACAACAGGAAGATCCCGACTGAGTCGGTAATGGCTACGCTTGCTGGTACAACTCGACCAAGCGAAATCAAGGTGTGGGCGCTTATATACCGGGTTGAATAGATAACTCCTCATCTAATGTGGTGCGCTAAATGCTGGCGCTACGCACATTGTATAAAGAGGTGCATATCAGTGGTCCACTGTCAGATGTGTGCAGGACAACATAACGCTAATGAATGGTACAACACATGAAAGGCATTGTTGTCTGCGCAATCATTCTCGCGCAGCTGACATTAACTGTCCTGCAAAGGCTCAAGAGATGCAAATGGTGGAAATAGTTGAGCGAAGAAGATGCTCTAGTCGAGAAGCTAGAGTCATCACTGCAGAGAGGTCTCCGATATACACCTGTGCTACGAGTAGTCTCAATGAGGTGACAGAATAATAGCATCAACTATTTATTTCTTTATTTAGAAAATACTGCAGGCTAAGAATAGCCCAGGCAGGAGTGGGGGTGGCACAGTATGAGAATATGACGAAAAAAAGCAACAATACAGGAGGCACGTGGGAAAGTATCCAGCTAATTGAAAGGTCAATGGCGAGGGCAACAGGAAATCTTTTCCTAACCTTAACAGAATCGTTGGCACAAATAATGAACGCGCAGATGACACAATTCTTCAGGGCCTTATACAACGGTTATGACTTCTCCGTCATACTCGCCACCTAAGGAGCTTAATGCGCGTTCGATAGAGTTAGATTCAACGGTAACTATACCCGCAAGAATATCTGTCGATGAGGATGTCTGTTCACCAAAAGCAGGTTCGTCTAACATGAATCGTAAGCTAATAGTACCAGTAGAGCAGGACTTGGATTGAAGTCTTGATTCATGTTCCCATAAATTGTAAACGAATGCAGAATCTAGAAATATGAAACGGCGTGCGTCGGTTGTAGCTCAGGGTTTTCTATTGAGTCACAAGGTCAAGACACAAGAAATGCCAGAAGTAAAGCGCTTCAAGAAATGAGTTTTTGAAAGATAGTATCTTGGAAAAGGCAGTGAATACTGCTGGTATTTTGTCAAAATAGGTGGATTATAAATAATGCAGTGGAACTGCTACTGATTTATCTTACCTTTGTAATCAATATTTTCCAGTTGTAGTTATTTTTCAAGAAACTTGCCTTTCACAAGAAAAGTGTTTTTATATTAGAAATTACCGCATGTTTAGGTTAGACTTGCCCTCTAGGAGTGGTGGCTTAGCCGTATTTATTACTTTAAAAATTGCTCATCAAGTTGAAATTGCATGTCAAGTAAGGAATTTAGACAGCCAAATTTCAGCGTTGGAGCTGCCTACCTTTTTTGTTAGTGAATGCTTATTTTCCAATGGGTGTTCAAGACAATACTGTGCTTAATTCTGTACTATTATCTTCTAAGAAACAAATAGTATTGGGGGATGACTATAATCCATACGATGCATCATGGAGTTTCAGAACCGATACGAGTGAAAAGATCTTGTGGGATCGGCTTTCGAAGTATAATATAACATGAATTAGCACACGAACACCCACTATTGTTGTTTTCTTTTATTTGTGGTGCAAGTTTCGAGTTGCTTGTCGTTCTTCACTTGGCCTGAGTGTTTGTTACCATAGCATTAATTTCTTCGTCTTTGTGACGAAACATTGCACACTAATAGCTAAACTACCATTGTGAAGACACTCGTTTCCCTTTCATGTTATACGAATTCTATGAGCGAGTGATTAGCTACTTTTTTTTAGAAACTTTCCTTGTGGGATCTATAACGTAAGAAGATTCTACCACCAGCACGAGCAGCGTGTCTGCTTGGAGGAAGAAGATGAAGAAGTAGCAGCTGTGAGGGCCGTGCCCTCGTGGCCGCCAGCGCTTCATCCTTTCAGCTGGATTCTATTCTCGCGCTGTTCGGAAGCAGGCGCTGCTCGCTCGCTGGCCTCTACCAAGCACGAAGACCTCGGCACTTGCGGGTGAGCCAGCTTGTAGATGTAACCACAGCTATCACTGTGTTAGCGACCTTGCTTGTCTTTCAAGAAGTCCATCTGGCTTGCAAGGCGACTACTTCCCCTTTGTGGTTGTTTTGTGTGTCCAGAGTATTTTCGACGTAAGCCTAAACGGGAGGATCAGCGCAACGAGGCTATATCTTTTCGCAGTCAATGTTCGCGAGGTCTAATCTGTACTAAGTCTGTAACACGCTATGTCGCCGTACTTATTGCCGTTCGAGTGCCGACTCTGGCGCAACGAGGTTATATCCTTTTGCAGTCAATGTTTGCGAGGTCTTTACTAAGTCAGTAACACGCTATGTCGCCGTACTTAATGCCGTTTGAGTGCCGACTCCGGCCTTAGAAGAGGCAAAGGTTTAACAAAAGGCAGGAAGACATCTGTTCGCCAGACCCAAGGAGTGTGAGGCGCGAACCCAACAGTGGTGGCTGCTCTTCTGTCCAGAGTGTCACAAGCTGTTAAATCCTCAACCTTTCATGGGCTACTATGCTATTCCACGGCCGATAATTGTGACTGGTTCGATTCCCAGCCGCTTCAGCTGCGTTCTCATATTAAAGCGATTGAAGGCACTATTCGCGGTGTTGTATGTGTGCATTATACGTTAACTGGTTAAGATTTTTCATGTTGTTTTTCCATACCTCTGGTAAACCGAAAGTTAGCTTTCGACGTTAAAAGAAGGAACCTGTGTTAACTTTTTTTTTTTTAAGTAAGCCACCTCAGATCCCGTTTTAGGGTAACCGTTTATACCCAAGTTGAAATGATCGATCACCTTTTCGTCATTGATTCTGTTCGGCCAGTGAATGGTGAACGTGTGCTTGTGATTGTAGTCGATTTATCTTTAACTCGTAGAATTTACTCGAGAGTGGAGTTGCCCGACAACCGACGTCGCCGCCATAATGGGCGTCTTGTGTACACACCTTGGGCTGCTCGTGTGGAAGTGCTACGTGATCGTGCTGAAACGTCACTGGGTCGCCTTCGCGATGGAGCTATTGGCGCCCGCCGCGGTGTCCCTGACGCTTGTCTTCGCCCGCCAGAATATGGAGTACGCGCACGTGCGAAACGTGACGCACTTCGAGCCGTTCTCCTTGCAAAGGCTACCGCCACGATTCCACGTGCCACCACCCAGTGCGTCTCGCTGGTTGCTGCTCTACGCGCCGGAAACCAATGCCACCAGAGCTGTTCTCGAGGCACTGGCCGAAAACTCAAACCCTCCCCTCGCTGGTGAGGCGCACAGCTGTCTCAAAATATAGCTCGCAAGTGCACGCATGTTACTCAAGCGTTTTCAATTGTAATTGTATAACTGATGCACTTAGTATTTCCGCTCTCATCCAGCGCAAGGATTCGAGACTGAAGAGGCTATGGTTGACCACTACACGGCTGCCATGGCACACCGGGACTCGATCCTTGGAGGCGTCGTGTTTGTAGGCCTCGGTCCGAATGCCAGTGACACTTTGCCTTTGGACATACATTTCAAAGCAAGTATCGCAAGCTCACAGCACCGTATTAGAGCTGACTTTGATGATAACTGGATCC